>SJYV01043471.1:73604-157890 GCA_006410875.1 Neotragus pygmaeus | reverse complement strand
AGCGGGGTCGGGGGTGGGGGTGCGGTCAAGGAGTTCCCCTGGTTAGCTTTCTGTGACTTGTGATTTTTCTTTGTTATGCACTGAACAGACTCCCTTCTCTGGTATTCAGTGGGGAGCATGTAGCCTGAGGATGGCAATTAGCGAGAGCTAGGCCATCTCTTCTTTGCACAGCCCAAGATGAGACATACAATTACTTTGGCAGCTCACCAGCCCTTTCAGCCCCTCTCTATACACACAGCAGGACAGGTTCATCCTCCCGCGCCCGCCTCCCTTCCTCCTCCCAAATTCCTCCTTACCTGGATGAAATCCTGGTATACAGGGACCTTGCCTGCAAATAGAACTGCCGGCGCCTCTGACGTCATCAGGCTCCGCGAAGCTCATTGGCGGAGAAGTTAAGAGTCTTATTTTAGACCCAGAGACTGGGCCTCCTGGATCCAGCTAGAGCAGGTCTCTTCCAGCCTCAGCTGCCCGCCCTCCTCCCCTCCCGTGGTTGCTGGGGCTTCAGAAGATGGAATGTCAGAGGCGGCTTGCTGCTAACTGCAGGGTGAGCAGGACAAGCTCACTGCTACTCAGCTGGGAAAAGGAAGATGCTGACAACCCAGAGATGGCTTACCACCCAGCTCGCCGGTGCCCTGCCCTCCACCTTGGCACACGCTGGCTGCCTTCCTAGTTGCCACCATCCTTTGTGTAAAGGGCACCAGCCAGTGGTAAAAGATGTGGGCTGTTTCTCAACCTCTCCTCCTGTCCCCTATGCTTCCTGGAGTCAGGATTTAGAACATGTGCTTTTATATTGTAAGTGGATCAAGTGCATTCCAAAGGGTGTCTCAGCCAAAATGCTTCCTCTGCAAGCGGGAGGTTTAAACCTTCCGGGATAAAAGCTTTAATGCAGTGAACAGTGGTGTAGATTTGATCCAGGAAGACTGCGTAAATAAATATTTGAAAAGATAAGGCTTCACTTCTGTGGTTAGGACCCACTGAGCAACCAGAAAGGACTTTTTTTCAGAAATTGAAAATCTGGACACATCATCTGGCAAAGCCTTTTTTCTTTTCCCTTGACTTAATTAGAAAAATTCAGATCTGGTTGTGCCTTTGAGAAATCTTGTGTTTTTGTTTTTTTTTTTAAATCAAATTTTGTGACAAAGTACAAATCTATCACAAACCTATAATAGGACGGTAGGCTACAGAGAATTTTTAGGTGTTTCAACTCACTGTTGCCTCCAAGAATTCACGTCCCCTACACTTTAGAGCCAAGTTATAGACAGATAATCTCCTTGGGTGGAAATCTGAGTGCAAAAAAACAGCAGTGAGAACAGAATTAAGATTTTGCTGTCTTCACGTTTGGCGACTGTGCGGGCCTTGATTCCACAATAATCTATTGCAGTCGTACTTCCCTTGCTTCTGCTGTCACACAGCTACTGCTCTCAGTTCAGTTCAGTCACTCAGTCGTGTCCGACTCTGCGACCCCGTGAATCACAGCACGCCAGGCCTCCCTGTCCATCACCAACTCCCGGAGTTCACTCAGACTCACGTCCGTTGAGTCCATGATGCCATCCAGCCATCTCANTGTGCCAGCATTACACACTTTACTGGTGTATATACACATATTGACTTACTGTATTGCTCATGTGTCAGCAAATTATCAAAAATAGCTGAGAAAAGTTTTGTAAACAAGTAAAACATTGAAATGGTTGTAACAAGACAAATAGGACTTTAAAGTTGTGTCTACGACTGACAGGTAAATATCTGAGTGGTCATTAACCCTTAGCTTGTCCAGCAATTTATATTTTCAGTAAGAGCTTGGAAAAATTTTTCTTAAGCAATTATTACCGGATAATTGTAATCATTCATTCAGTCTTACTGAGTGCTGAGTGATGGTGATATATCTACAGAATTGGGGAGGTCAGTTTAGCCGTTCTCTGCTGGCAGCAAAGTTAATGGTCGCACCTGGTATTCCTGGGGCTGAGTTCCACTATCAGAAGGTTGGTTTTTTAAAAAACATAGTGTTTCTTTTGCCACTGGGCTCCTTTGAAGCCTGTAGGAGCCAGTGTGTGGGAGAGAACTTGGGCCTGGAGGAGGCGTGGAAGGGACCAAATGCCCAGTTAACAGCCTGGGACAGGCAGGGAATGGCAAGTTGATTTTAAAACAAAACCAAATCCCTAAACCCTGCCATTAACAAAACATCATTTAGCTTAGTTAAAACAGAGAAAACTTTGCAAAACCTTCTGGTAGAACTGAGAGGTAAAACTAGAGGTGGATGGCATAACTTTTCCAGGCTGATCTGCATTTGAGGAAAAGAACTTGATTCAGGAAAGTGTTACATGTTGGGTCTGAGGAGCCCAGATGACCTGTATGTGCAGACAAGGATCATATTAATCTGTATTTCTTCTTATTTTTCTGTTAGGATTCCATATGCAATGCATGTGCATGTACACTCTCAGTTGCTCAGTTGTGTCCAACTTTTTGCTACTCCATGGACTCCTCTGGCAATTTTCCAGGCAGAGATACTGAAGTAGGTTGCCATTTCCTCCTCCAGGGGATCTTCTTGACCCAGGGATCAAATCTGTATCTTCTACATCGGCAAGCAGATTCTTTACCACTCAGCCACCTACATGGATGTCCCTAAATCTGGCCCAGGGCAGGAAGGAGGAAAGTATATTGAAATGGCATGTAGTGGGTCTGATTCTGTTGGATTTTAGGGCTATAGGTATGAAGTGAGTCCCAGTGGGGCTCAAGAGTCTCACTCTGTTCTCTAACTTTAGGGGATATTTGTAGTAGTTTTAACAAGTCCTCAATTCAGTTTCTTTTGTAAAATCCCTAAGTGGTTTAGTTCTGATCTTGGGAAAGCCCGGTGGGTGCTTTGGGTTTGAACTTGCTTGTCCATCACTGAGACGAACTTGGCCTGTGAGGCTGCATGCCGCATGCAGGGGACTCTGAAGGTCTTGCATTGATGTGGGCTGGTGGCCATGGTAACCGTACCCAAGGTAGGCAGAGCCCCATGCTAGGCCAAGGAGGCTACAGGTGAGGGGGAAGGACAGTGGGATGCGAATGGAAGGAAACCCTTCTTCATATTCTGTTGGGGCGATTCCGTCCTGCAGGCCCACCTTCCTTCTTAGCATGAGCATCACTGCTTTACCCTGTACTGTCTCTGTGTTGTTTGTTTTAAATTAGACCAGGCTTGCAAAAATGAAAGGAAAGCAAGGGAAGAATTTTGCTTTCAGAACATATGGAGATGACCAAACTCGTCCCACTTGGGCCCCCGGGCAGAATAAACTTGCTCTACTAGTGGTGAACAGCAGCGTGCCATAAAGCATTCTTTTCTTGAACCCCTTTGACTGGGAAGGAGGCACAAGGGGAGGACACAGCAGGAATTCTTTCTCTTCAGCTGCTCCCACTCTGGTGCTTACATTCACTCAACAGATCTTATTGGGCCGCTACTGTGTGTGAGAGAGAGAGCGAGCGAGCGCCTGTATTTTATGGACGAGGCTGATTAGCTTGGGCCCTGTTTTTGTTGTCATTGGCGGGGCTATGGATCCTATTTTATGTTTACTGCCCCTTGACATTTCTTAAAAGGAGTCTTCAAAGAAGAAAGTCCTATTCTGAAGACAGGTTTCTGGGCAGTAAAGTTGACAGAGTTTAATCTTGGGAAAGTAAACCTGATAGAAAAAGAAAGTAGGATCAACAACTCAAGCTCCATTCCGTGAAGGCCTTTGATGGGAAAAGGGCCTGTGTATGAAGTTCTGGGCGAAGGTCTGCCCCGTTCCCATCCTTCGTGGTGTCGGGCATGAAGTCTGTTTCTTACCTTCCCGATAGACGACCCCTGTGTGCAGGAATGGCTGAATATTAAAGCTACGAGTAAGATCATGCCAGTGAGACTTCAGTGTTTACTAACAGGACTTCTCAGATTGAGTCCCTCTTGACTGGTTTCCACCTCCCCATCTATTTCTCCCTTGACTCACCCAGTAACAGGGTCCTTCTCTTGTTCAGTCAGCCAGTGCCTGTGTATTTAGTGCCATTTTGTGTTTACGTATTGAACTCGAACCTGGCTTGCTAAATATCATGGAGGCAATAGCTAAAAAGTTTTATTTTCAGTAATCACTTAGTGTTGATGAATAAAGGTCCCTGGACATACTGTTTTTCTTCTCAGTGGTGAGATAGTGACTCAGGAAGGATTTTGCTGCTGGGACTTAAGGAGTGGGTTGTAGATCTGGTTTTACACTCACGCTCATGTGCAAATGTGTATGTATATTATGGTTTCTTTGATGTGTTTAATGTTATGACAGGGACATCTTTTATGCCCACACCTCCTCATAAACAGGATTCTAGGGGAAAAAATATCTAAGCAGAAGAAACCTCAAATATTTTTAGAAGATAAAAATGATATTGTTATAACCACAGAGGGTAAAACAAAAAATAAAGAAGAGGTCGGGAATATAAAGCAGTCCAGATGCTGTAACACATTCCTTTACAGTAAGACATGGGGGAGAAATGAACCCACCTATCTGTTCATGTATTTTGTGTTTAATGATGTATAAATATTTGGCTCTGGTTAATCATTAAAACTCTTAATTCCTTTTCCTCTGGAGTAGACTGTTCAGTTCAGAAGTCCTTTTTGCATACAGACAAACAGAAAGATTATATGGGGGTTTGCCTTATGTGGAATAGATCAACAGTTCAAAAGCAGGGCTGGGTTTGAGAGGAATCAGTGTCTTCAGCTAAAGTAGCCGTCACATCTCACTTCTGTCATCATTCTCTGCAGCAACCAGGCAGCCTTCTGCATCAGGGAAACGTTAATCACAGGTAGAAACTGAACAATGGAAAATTTTCATGTATTTTCTTAACTCACTGTTGAGAGCTTCCATCTGCAATTTTAGGGTTTAGGTTTTTAGCAGGTTCTGCAAACTGCTTCTGGTGAAAGATCGATTTCTTCTTCCTCCTTCCATTTCCAGTCCATGGTGGACCCATACACTGACAAAACAACGTAACAGTGAATCCCTGGAAAGATGATCACCTGTTTGGATGTTCCTTCAGTTACAGATTGCTAACTGTGCACTTGCAAAGCTGGAACTTATCCTGGGAGCCTTGCACATTATCGGTTTGGGAACTAGCCCTAGGTCCGGAGACTGTACTTTGAATAACACTGTCTTGGGTTACGTTGACCCCGACCAGAGTGTTCATGTAAGAAGCAAAGGGTAGATCGGTGATGGTCAAGCAAATGCCTGTCTGTGATAGTTAAAGGAGGAAAAGAGCTGAAGAAATATTTCAGGCATGTGTCTTTTCTGCACGTACTTCTGTGCTCGCTCATTCTAGATGAGCTCCTTCCTTAATCTTTTACCTTCCATTCTTTACATTGTGTACCTTAGGGTTAATTACACATATCTTAACTTCCTGCTTCCTGCAGATTAGCCTTTACTTCAAAAATGTTACATGGTTACATGCGCTTCTTTTTCCTCAAATTAACTACCACACACTCTGGTTTTCTTTGTGCAAGGGAGTAGTGTGTATCTTTTTTTGAATACTTTTGAAATAAATCCAAACAACTGTCTTGTATTTTGTAAACATGGATTTCAGAGTGAATTACACCTTCTGGAATGCCGGACATTTTAAGGGTCAGTCAGAGACTTTTCCATAACAATTAAAAAATGAATATTCTGATGACTTCCTGTCTTTTAGCTTTGAATGCCTAAAAACAGGATGGTCAGTAAGAGGGGCTGGGGATTGGTAATGCAGAGCCTGGATTTGGTGAGGGGACATCTGGGAAATTTCAGCTACTTTTATGTATGGCTTAACCTCGACTAAACATTTTTTTAGGATTCAGAGGAAACTTTCTTTTGGAGATAGGAGTTGTTTATTCTTTAGTTTCCCAATGAAAGGAGTACAAGTACAGATATGTAGGTCTATCATTTGCTTCTTACATGAACTGCATTCATTCATAAATTCCATTTCCCCCAGCTTCTTCCATTTTTAAAAGCCCATCCTGGGAGTTCCCTGGAGGTCCAGTAGTTAGGGCTTGGGGCCCTCACTGCCAATGACCTGAGTTCAATCCCTGACTGGGGGACTAAGATCCCACAAGCCGCACGATGTGGCTGTTAGGTAGGTAGAATAGGGAAAAGGAGTCCAACATGGCGGTGGCTAAAAGACAAGGAAGGGAAAAGCCTGCGAAAATGGAACAAAAGAATGTCCGAGGACTGGAGTGAGGACCTCAGGTAAAACAAACAACACTCCTGGCTGGCCCAGTTTACATAGGACAGGNAACATGGCGGTGGCTAAAAGACAAGGAAGGGAAAAGCCTGCGAAAATGGAACAAAAGAATGTCCGAGGACTGGAGTGAGGACCTCAGGTAAAACAAACAACACTCCTGGCTGGCCCAGTTTACATAGGACAGGCCCAGGGAGAGAGAAACAGATAAATAGAGGAGCCAGAGCCCTCTCTCTGTCTCTCTGTCTCTCTCTCTGTCTCTGTCTCTCTCTCTCTCCCCCGCTCCCGCGCACTGGGGCACTCTTCTCCTCGTGTCTCACATCTTGAAGGTGGATTTTCCTGCTATCTTCTAAATAAAATAGAGCTGTTACACTGAGCTGTAACACTGATTTGTCTAAGAGCTATAACGTGGTCCACTCGAGACCTGAGAGCTATAACACGGTCTATCCCAAGACCTGAGCGCTGTGACACGCCGAGGGGGCTTTAATGTCCGTCACTCCAAATCTTTGTTGTGACGAGACAAAGAACCGAGGAACATACACTCGCGTGACATGGCCAAAAAGTCCATTTTGCTGAGGTTGGCTTCCTTTTCGGAGAGTGATGTAGGAGTTTCCTGGCCAGTGGCAAACCCCAGAAGAGAGAAGGCACTTAACTCCCAGTCTCTATTTTCCTGGTTTTCATCAGGACCCCAGAATGGGATTCAGAAGTCAGAGTCTCCATGTCCGAATGAGCAGAGTCCTGTGGATCTTCCATGTGCTTTCGTGGACATAGTTTGGTAAAGCCCACTCAGACTTTTCTCTCTCCTGCCTGTGTTTCTTCCAGTGATAGTGATAGTCTCCAGCAGGACTGGCCCTGGTGAACTGTCCCGAGTTAGGAAATTCCCTACCCTTGAGCTGAGCACGAAGCAGCTCCTGACATCAGGCAGCGGATTCTGGAGTCTGAGCTGAACGTACTCAACTCCAGCTGCCTTTCCACTTTTATGCCCCGCTCATCTCTTCTTGCTCGACTCTCTCCTTTCCTTGAATCTTTCATTTTCCCCCTTTAAAGCTTTCTTCTAAAGACACAAATGGCTCATCGAGTCTGGGCAGGCATCAGGACTGGGCTTCTTCTAAAAGTAAAGTTTCAAGTGGCCTCCCCATGCCTTCAGCAGAGCCGGTATCCCATTACCAGCCCTGAGCTCTTGTTTTCGCTGTGTGGGAGGCACAGCAGTGTAATAAAAACGGTAATGATTAAAAGAGCCCTCCTTTTCTCTAGGGTTCTTCTGCCATTTCTAAACTAAACAGGGGTTGTAAGGCTAATGCTTGACCGTCTGATCAAGCTGCAAATGATTGGTGTGGGAGTGGGGGGTGATACATATATTTTTAAAACCCCAACATCTTATTTCTGTTCCTTAGTGCTGGAGTGGTGCCTACGATTCCTTCTTGTCTTTTGCTTCACTTCTTTATCCCTGTTGTTTCCAAGCCTCTTGGAAAGAATGGAGGGAGGGACATCCCTGAATTCTAGTAAGGACTGTTGATTGCAACTGATTCAATTGCAAAAGTATACAGGGACCGAAGATTGGGCTTGTTTTTAACTCTGCTTTGCTCAGGAGATAGTAGCTACTGTGATAAATACTACTAGTCCTCTATGCAAGGATCTGATATGCATCATCCCTTGTAAATATCATGGGAACCATAAGATAGCTGTTATCACCAGCCCCACTTTGAGGACTCGTAAACTGAGGTTTGGAGCATTTTAATGAACTGTCTGATGTCACAGACCTTTGTATTAGGTTTGGAATTCGAATTCAAATCCGTCTGACTCCACAACCCAGGAGCCTGTCAGAAGATACAGGTGGGTTAGAAACGTGACCTCCGCAATGGAGGGGCGCTTCAGGGCAGCCTTTGACATGAGGCCCCCCGGAACTTGTTGGGTGTGGAGGGAGCAGAGTCTGTAAGGCCTTTCATGGAAGTGCTGGCCAGGCAGGTTCCTGTGCAGTGGGAACATCTGTGTTATAAAATGTATCAATGAGGTGTCCGCTCTAGACGGGGAGAGACAAACAGAAGACACTTTGCGGTGCTTCCAGTGAAAGAACTTGCCCAGGTTGTTGAGGATGAGGACATGATCTCTGTCTTCATGACAGCGGGAGCCGTGGCCCAGTCAGGGAAATAGCACTTGCGCTCACAGCCCAGCTTCACGAAGAACAAACGCTGCAGTGGACGTTGGAAGGGGGACAGAAAAGATAAAGCTGGGCTTCGGGGGCAAGACGACCCCAGTGCAGAGGCCACGGGTGCGGAAATGCTAGGTCAGAATGAACGGCTAAGAGAAAGAGCTTTGGGGAAGATTAGAAAGCTCAGCAAGGTCAGAGGAGCCGAAGGCCACCAAGAGAAGTAGGGCGCAGGTGAAGGAAGACTGCCCGGAGCCCAGAGCCTGAGGCCATGGGGAGGCAGAGAAGAGAATTGCGAAGTCAGGACAGAGTGACTGGAGACTTTTCTGTATCTGACCACAAAAATCTCTTGGGCCTCATTTTCATGTATACCCTTCATCCTAAGATCTCCACCCGCCAAGGAGCTGAGTTCGTCTTACTTCTGTTGTTTTGTAAAAGCAATTGACCTGTATTTTCGTTTTGAAGATACAAAGTTTAAATGTTAACTATCCTTTTTCTTTAGATTTGCGCCAAAAAACGATCTAAAGTGGAATCCTCAATCATAATATCTCATGTGATCCACAGAGACCTTGGGTTGGGGGATAAAGCGAGAGTATTCCTTGAGAGAATAAATAATAAATAGCTTTGCTATTGTGTTGAAAATATGTGAAGCTTATGCACATGTCTTATATGTCCCTCCTAACACCCTGGGAGGAAAATTGGCTGGCAAACTTAATCATAGACAGACATTTAGATATTGATGTTTAAGAGCACAAGAAAGAAACTTGTATTTTAACATTGTTTTTCTTTGAATTTATAGGTTTTTTTTTTTTCCCCTTAATTCTTCAGTAAGTTTCATTTTGGAAAATCTCAGCCGTGTCTTGGCTGAGAGTATAGGAAAGACCTTATAATGAAGTGGTTAGGAGCCCTGACATTAGAAGGCAAAACCTTCCTGGATCTGGTTCCTGCCACTGTCCCCTGCTAGTCACGGGACCTTAAGCAAGTCATTTAACCTCTTCACCTCTTCTTTCTCATCACCTCAGTTTTCTCATCTGCACATTGGCAGCGATAGCAACCTCAGAGAATATGAGCATTAAATGTTATGATGCTATGAGCATCTTTGTGGTGGTTCATCTCACTGAACAGATGCCGAGTCCACAGTAAGCATTCAACATGGGAAACACTTACGGTTATGGTCGTTGCTACCAGTTTTCTCCCCCTTAGAGGTCATTGCAGTGGCGGCTGAGGATTCTGCCCTAGGTGCTTTCTAAGAGCCAAGGAAAGCTGGCAGACAGCAGGAAAAGGGAGAAAAGCAGGGGCCAGCTGGGGATGAATACTGACCCTCTCCCCATCCTTCTTTTTCTGACTGCTTTGCTTCCTGCTTTGAATCCGGCTTTCTGTTTGGCTGGGACCCTTCAAGTTTTTCTCACTGATATCCTAGATCTGTCCAATCAAAGTACCAGGGTGACTTGTTGGCAGAAAGAAATATATGAGGGATTTTGAAGACTAGTTTTTTTAGCTATGAATATTGATTGATGTCCACTCTGCCCTCCAAATGGCACCCCAAATCTGCCACTCCAAAATGGCACTCCTCAAAATGGCAGGCTGGGGATCCCCCTTCTGTGTTCCTGGTGTATTCCTAGCAGAGCATCTCATCCCCAGTAGGTGTTAATGCCCGGGGGGAAGACAGAGCCAAAGGGCCAAGGAACTCCTCTATCCTGTCAGTACCAGAGTAGACGGAAGTTCGTCAAAGATAAAGCTGAAATGGTAGATAGAAATCGGTACAGAAAAAAAATAATCGGTACAGAAAGCCAGACAGTCGCAGATCTGTTGATTTCTGGTCTCTTGTTTTCATCTTCTGCCTCCCTTTGCCCCAGTGACACACACACACTTTCTGCTACCCAGGTGGAGTGGTGACTTAAATTTAGAGATATTTTACCCTGGAATCCCTGTGGTTGAGATGAACACATCAGACCCTCTTTTTTCTTCTGACATCTTCCGGATGAAGCCAGAAGAGATGGCAAAGGAAGGACAGATTCAGCCAGCACGTCTTCCTCTGTGTCTCTCCATGTTTTTCCGATGGAGAGATACTTACATCTAGAGAAGGAGGGATTGTTGGCAGCTGTGGGGACCTCTAAATGGTTCTCTTCACTATTAATACTGTCGGGGGAGCGGGTGGGATGGAAGCCGGAAGTGTCTGGGTAACCAGCTGCCACTGAGGTGTTCGTGGCTGCTGTTCGGATCACAACTGGCCCTGTGTCCCTTCCCTTCCTCCCCCACATCTCCAGCGCTGGCCTCATATCTCAGACACACACACATTCTTCAGATATCACGTTCTGGGACATTCTTGCCCCCTACACCAGCCTGCCCAAGGGACTTTTAGATAATGAATGAGAGCTTTCTTAACTAATTATATTCTTGACCATCTGTCCAGCTGGTCATGGAGACCATAAGGCAGATGCTGGTCTTTTTTTTTTTTTTAATCCATCCTTATAAAACTATAAATGTAAAAATTTCGATCATTGGATCTGAAAGAGTATGTCTGCTAATCCATTTTCTTTCTTTTTTTTAAAATGATTACTGTGAAGCTGTGGGCCTAAGAAATGAAGCAATTTTTTTTTTTTATGAAGTCCTGACTTAGTGTGTGTATTGATATTTATTCTCTGCCACTTTGAATTTCTCATTGTTCAAAAAGTGGGCATTCATATCACTCTGTTGTTAATATTTAAAGTTCACAGGGGTTGTGGTTGTCGGGGTTGTGGGGGTGGTCTCACCTCCGTGTAAAAGCTGTAAACTTAGAAAGCCCAACAAGTGTTGGTTCCCACCTGGTTTCCTGGAGGCTCAGGAATGTATGTCCAGGAAAAGGGTGGCAGGGTAAGCTGAATGGAGCGGCTTCAGCACAGCCTGCAGCCTGTGTGGATGGTGTTTCGAAGGGAGGGAGGGGAGTGTGTGCATGTGGCCGTGCGCACGTGTGTCTTCTGCGGCAGCTCTTTCAGACAGCTGTTGAGAGGCTGTCGGTTGTATTTGTTCTGCCCAAGAGTGGCAAGGCCTGGTACGGATCCCCAGGAACTGAGAGACAAAGGAGGGTGCAGGAAGGGAGACTTAGGCAGGCGATCCCGGAAGCTGGAGCTGGGGGCAGAAGGAGGCCGCCCTCCGATTTCTGTGGCACACTGTAGTCTGTTCTGGGAGGTTTGGCAGTTCTCTCCGGGAACCTGGGCTGGCCAGGAGGCAGGGCTACCAGACCCTGCTGTGAGGTTGTTAGCATGAAGGACTTTCCCCCAGGGAGAGGGAAGGGGATTTTTTACTTCCCAGTGATTTTAAAATGGTGACTATGTTGACCAGATGCAGGGGGAAAAATCATCTGTGTGGACCAACAAGGCTGAGTCAAGTTGAAATGCAGATAGTAATGAGCCAAAGCCTGAAGTTGCCTTTGGGAGGTGCCCCCNAGAGCCCGGAACTCATCGCTAGCCAACCATGGAACACAGCCCGGATCTCGGTGGAGGGCCACCGCAGCACACAGGCCAGAAATCACCGCAGGGCAAACGCGGGACACATTCCAGACTTCGTTGCAGGGCTACCGTGGCACACAGCCCGAACTTCAGTGAAGGGCGATCGTGGCACTCATCCCAGACCTCAACGCAGGGTGACCCTGGCACACAGCACAGACCTCAGCAGATGGCGACTGCGGCAAACACTCCAGACGTCAGCAAGGCGACCGCGGCACAGAGCCCGGGACTTGTCTCTAGCTGACCACCGAACATAGCCCAGACCTTGAGGCAGGGCGACTGCGGCACACAGCCCAGCCCTGGCACAGGGCGACCATGGCACACAGCCAGGACCTCGGTGCAGGGTGTCCACAGAAGACAGCCCAAACCTCAGTGAAGGGCGACCGTGGCACACAGCCTGGAAATTTGTGCAGTGTGACTACGGCACAGAGCTCGGAACTCATCGATAGCTAACTGCAGAATACAGCCCGGATATCGGCGCAGCGCGACCGCGACACACAGGTTGGACCTCTGCACAGAGTGACCACAGCACACAGCCTGGACCATGGCACAGAACGACCGTGGTACACAGACCGAACCTCAGTGAAGGGCGACCACGGCACACAGCCCAGAAATTTGTGCAGTGCGACCGCGGCACAGAGCCCAGAACTCATCCCTAGCCAAGCGTGGAAAACAGCCTGGACCTCGGCACAGGGTGACCACAGCACACAGACCGAACCTCAGTGAAGGGCGAACGAGGCACACAGCCTGGAACTCATCACTAGCCAATGAGGAACACAGCCCAGACCTCGGCGCAGGGCAACTGCGGCACACTGCCCGGACCTCGGTGCAGGGTGACTGCGCCACACAGCCCGAACCTGAGTGAACTGCGACCGTGGCACACTGCCTCGGAGCACTGCGCAGAGCGACCGCACCACAGAGCCCTGAAATCGTCGCTAGCCGACCGTGGAACACAGCCCGGAGCTCAGCGCAGGGCAACTGCAGCACACAGCAAGGACCTCAGCTCATGGCAACCGTGACACACAGCCTGGACCTGGCGCAAGATGACCCTGGCACACAGCATGGACCTTGGTAGATGGCGACCGCGACACACATCCAGGACCTCGGCGCAATGCGACCACGACACAGAGCCCGGAACTCATAGCTAGCCGACCATGGAACACAGCCCGGACCTTGGTGCAGGGCGACCATTGCACACAGCCCGGAACTCTGCAGAAGGCTACCGTGGCACACAGCCCTGATATCGGCACATGGCCACTGTGGCAAACAGCCCGGACCTGGGCGCAGAGCGACCGCAGCACAGAGCCTGGAACTCGTTGAAAGCAGAGGGCAGAACACAGCCTGGACCTCGGTGCAGGGTGATCGCAGCACCCAGCCCGAAGCTCAGTGAAGAGCGACCGAGGCACACAGCACGGACCTTGGTGCAGGGCGACCCTGGCACACAGCATGGACCTCGGGAGATGGCAACTGTGGCACACAGCCCAGACCTCGGCACAGAACGACCACAGCACAGAGCATGGAACTAATCCTTACCCGACTGTGGAAGACATCCCGGACCTTGGTGCAGGGCAACCTTGGCACACAGCCCGGATCTCGGTGCAGGGTGACCGTGGCCAACAGCCCAAACTTTGGCGCAGTGTGACAGCAGGACACAGCCCTAACATCAGTGAAGGCTAACCGCGGCACACAGCCCAGAAATGTTTTCAGGGCGACCGCGGCACACAGCATGGAACTCGTCGCTAGCCAACCGCGGAACACAGCCCGGACCTTGGCACAGAGCGACTGTGGCACACAGTTGGACCTCAGCGCAGGGTGACCGCGGCACATAGACCGAACCTCAGTGAAGGGCGACCATGGAACACAGCACGGAAATTTGTGCAGTGTGACTGCGGCACAGAGCCCAGAACTCGTCCCTAGCCAAACGCGGAACACAGCCCAGAACTTGCAAAGAGCGACCCTGGCACACAGCTCGGACCTCAGCAGATGGCGACTGCAGCACACAGCCCAGATCTCAGCGCAGGGCAACTGCGGCACAAAGCCCTGACTTCATCAAAGGCTGACCACAGCAAACATACAGGACCTCGGTGCAGCGACTGTGGCACACAGTTGGACCTCAGTGCAGGGAGACTGCGGCACACAGCCCGGACCTCAGTGAAGGACGACCACACCACACAGCCCGGAACTCATCACTAGTTGACCGAGGAACGCAGCCCGGACCTCGGCGCAGGGCAACCACGGCACACACCCCAGACTTCGGTGCAGGGAAAATGCGGCACACATCCTGGACATCGGTGCAGGGAGGCCGCGGCACAAAACACGAACCTCAGTGAAGGGCAATCGTGGCACACTGCCCGGACCTTGGCAGATGGCGACCGAGGCACACAGCACAGACCGCAGTGCAGAACGACTGCGGCACAGAGCCCGGAACTCATTGCTAGCCAACTGCAGAACACAGCCCGGACCTCTGCGGAGGGCGACTTGTGGCACAAGCCTGGACTTCGGGGCAGGGCAACCACAGCACACACCCCAGACTTTGGCGCAGGGAAAATGTGGCACACATCCTGGACATCAGTGCAGGGAAGCCACAGTATAAATCACGAACCTCACTGAAGTGCGACCGCAGCACTCATCCCGGACCTCGATGCAGGGTGACCCAGGCACACAGCACAGATTCGGCAGATGGCGACAGCGGCAAACACCCCAGAACTCGGCGCGGAGCTACCGTGGCACAGCCCAGAACTCGTCGTTAGCCAACTGCAAAACACAGCTCAGACCTCGGCACAGGGCGACCCTGGCACACAGTTCGCACCTCAGCAGATGGCGACCGTGGCACACAGCCCAGATCTCAGCGCAGGGCAACTGCGGCACAAAGCCCTGACTTCATCAAAGGCTGACCGTGGCACACAGCCTGGACCTGGCTGCAGAGCGACCACAGCAAACATACAGGACCTCGGTGCAGGGCAAACGCGGAACACAGTCCAGACCTTGGTGTAGGGAGACTGAGACACACAGCCCCGACCCTNCCCTTTGGTAACCATAGTTTGTTTCCTATAGTTTCCTATAGTTTGTTTCTGTGAGTCGGTTTCTGTTTTGTAAATAAGTTCATTTGTCTCATGTTTTAGATTGCACATATAAGTGATATCATATATTTGTCTTTCTCTGACTTCCCTTAGTGTGATAATATTTAGGTCCTTCTGCGTTGCTGCAGATGTCATTATCTCATTCTTTTTATGGCTGATTGATGCTGCATTGTGTGTGTACATATATATACACACCACGCATCTTTATCCATTCATCTGTTGATGAACACTTTGGTTGCTTCCATGTCTTGGCTATTGTGAACAGTGCTGCTGTGAACACCGGGGTGCATGTATCTTTGGAATTATCGTTTTGCCCAGATATATGCCCAGGAGTGAGGGTGTTGGATCATATGGTTGCTCCGTTTTTAGTTTTGCGAGGAACCTCCATACTGTTCTCCGTAGTGACTGTACCAATTTACATTCCCGTTGACCATGTCGGAAGCTTCCCTTTTCTCCACACCCTCTCCAGGATTTATTGTGGATTTTTAAGCAATTGTCATTCTTTTAAAAAAATTCTTTTTGTTTAGTTTTAAACATCTTTTTGGCTGCACCTGGCCTTGGCTGCTTTGCACAGACTTTCTCTGGCTGCGGTGAGCAGGGGCTGCTCTTTGCTGTGTCGTTCTGGCTTCTAATCGCGGCGGCTTCTCTAGTTGCGGAGTGCAAGCTGTGGGGTGCGCAGGCTTCAGTAGCTGTGGCTTGTGGGCTTAGTCGCTCCTCGGTTTGTGGAATCTTCCCAGACGAGGGATTGAACCTCTGTCCCCTGCATTGGCAGGCGGATTCTTATCCGCTGCACCACCAGGGAAGTCCCTAAATGATGGTCGTTATGACTGGTCGTGACACACGTTCTTACATGAGCTCTCCTTTCAACATGCCCAGTATGTCTTATTCCGCCGGTATCCACTCACAGCCTCTGTTTGCACATTCAATGTTTCCGAGAGCACTGGAAAGAACACAGGGCTGCTATATGTTCAGCAGAATCGTAGGCTAAGAGAAAGAGAATTTTCCTTTTCTTTTCCCTTTCCTTTTACTTTTTAAGGAAAGTGAGTAAGCAAACAAAGAAGTCATTAGGATGATTTGATTTATATCATGCTGGATGGCCAGTTATTATCAATTACAGTATCTCACCCCTGGACCAGAAGATTCTGACCTCATGATGTTTATGAATGTGAAGATTATGTATGCTTAAAACAAGCTTAAATAACAACTGTAAGGACCCCAAAGTAGAGTATAAAAGGGAATCTGGATCCTTGTGGAAAACAGATCAGGAGCCTTTCTTACTGTGGACAGTGATGGGCTTTGACTTTCCAGATAGGATGGCATGACTTGAATCTTTTGCCTTCCTTGATTCCTTCCTAGGAAGGACATTTCTATTCCTTTACTGAATATAACCATTTATCACAGTCCTGTCCTGCTTTTGAGTTTCGTCCCTATCCCCACTCCACCCCCTTTTTCTAAGCTTTGAGTTCACACCCAGCTGCCTCCGTGCTACGTAGCCTAGTGATTTTTTTAATCTGTATAAAAAACAGAAGGAAAAGAAGAAGAAAAAGAAAATAGGTGGATTTGGAATGCAGCTAACCTGAATTCCGGGTATGTTTCTTAATAGTCCTGTGATCTTAGGCAGGTTTATGAATAGCTCTGTGCTTCTTGTTTTCTCATCTGCTGCTGCTGCTGCTAAGCCGCTTCAGTCGTGCCCAACTCTGTGTGACCCCACAGACGGCAGCCTACCAGGCTCCGCTGTCCCTAGGATTCTCCAAGGCAAGAGTGCTGGAGTGGGTTGCCATTGCCTTCTCCAGCTTTCTCATCTAGAATGAGGATAATAATACCTACTTCAAGTCATGAGGATCCAGTTAAATAATGTATATAAAATGCATATAGCACAGTGCCTGGCATATAGCAAATGTATAATGAATGACAGTTATTACAGTTATGGTAAAAATACTAAGATGAATGTTCCAGTGACTCACTAGTAAACCACAGAAACATTTCATTTTCTGAAACTCAGTTATTTAGCAACCTCTCCTACTGATCAGGAATAAAAACAAGTAAATATTGTACAATTGAGGAAGTAAGCAGAAAAGCCTCTAAATGACCAATGTCTACTCAGAAATTTATGTCCTAGAACTATGCATTCCCTTCACAGGGGTGGGTGCTTTCCCAGTTTTTATGCACTTCTTGTCTTATTTGATCCCGTGTATTTATATTTTACACATGATTTTTAAGAACTGTGACAACTGATTTCTAAGCCTGTGGCAGATTAGATACAAACTGGAAAGGAGCAAACTGGAAGGGAAAAGAACCAACAGAGGCAGATCCATGCTGGGCAGAGGAAACTCAGTAACTTTCTGTAAAAGGAAAGCCCATTGAAAGCAGGCAGAAAACTCTTAAGAGCGCAGAAATTCAGAGCTAGGTAGTGGATGGCAGTGGTCCTTAAACGCTAGTGTGTGTCAAACTCACCCTGTTAAAACACAGATGGCTTGGCTCTTCCCCAGGAGTGTCTAAGTTAGAAAGATATTGTATTCGAAATAATGAATTTTTTAAAAAAAACTCTTTTTTGTTTGTAAAGAGGGGACACTCAACTCTCCGGAAGAGCTGGCTGTCCACAGTGATGCATTGCCCGAGATTCTGGGATAGGCCCGCCTCCTGGGTGTTGTTACAGTGGGAGTGGGGGAAGGTATCTGTTCCCACTTGACGGTGCTATTTATGATTTGGGGGAGGTATTTGTGTTTGTGTGATTGCTCTGCTTCCTCCTCCTTTTCTTAGTGACTTTCTGGACAAAAAGACCTCACAGATGTTTTTTCTGCCACACCAACTGTTTGATTCAACTTAGCTCTCATAAATAGTTGAGCGTGTTTCAGTAACAATGTCAAAACACTGGGCTCTGAGGCAGTTGCAATATACAGGCACCATATTGTCCTGCTCTTTTCAATTCCTCTTGCCAGTTAGTGGCACTTTCTGCCAACACCAAATAAAGTCTAAGGAACAAGTCGTGGACTAAGGTGACTGTGAAAGAGGCAGCCGCCTTTCTCTTCAGTCCCTTGTGCATTCTGAACATCAGATTTTTAAATTTTTCATTAAATAGGAGGAAGAGAAGTCTTTGTTGGCAAAAGTTATTACTGGCCATGGTTGCATTTCAGTGCCTGGGTATAGACTGAGTCTTGTTACTTTCCTTGAACTGACATTTTGGAACTCTTACGCAGTGGTGCGCATTGATGACGCTTCGATTACAGCCCTTGTTTGGAATCTCTCATAGCAGACCTTTGAGAGCAGCAGTTTGTTCTTGCTGATCTTAGAGGTGTCTGAGAGCAGTCTTCTTCCTTTGTCGGGGCAGTGTGTTTTTTAACTAGAGAGAGAACGCAGTCTTCCGCGTTGTGGTCAGGGGATTGGTCTCATTAGGCAGATCTCTCTCTATGATAAATCTCCTTGGTGCACTGAGCTGTTTAACTTACTTAGGGATGGTGTTTTCTTTTGGGTCCTGTCCTGGGGGAAAGTGGTGACTGTTCCCAGGGTGTTCACTGAGAAATGAAATATAGCTCTAGAGTTTGGCGCTGATGGTTGAAGGAGTAGGGGGAAAAAGAGGGGGAGATGAGTAGAGCTTTGAAAATTCTCTCTGCATGTGAGTGCCATGTAGGTATCCCCTTCAGATGTGCATGCCATATTGTCACTATTGAGGATACAAAATCTGAGCTGTCATCTTCCTTGATGATAATTAGGAATAAAGACAAAAATTTCTGGGACCACAGTTGCTTATTCTCCTTACTTGTTTAGCTGAGCAGATTATTCTCTGCTGATATCATTGAATTTCAGCTAGAACCTGAACCTTCTGGCTGAAATCCAGTGCCATGTGTAGTTAGATTTCTCTTTACACGTGATCACACAGATCATTGCATTAATACTGTAATTAGGAATAGGTCAGACCTTTTGCTTCCATTATGAATAGCAGAAAATATTCAGTATCTGTATTTAAATAGATTATATATATTTAAAAATGTCAGAATATCATTTGTAACAGTGATAGTTAGGCAGCGGCTGTTCAGAATTGTTTCATAACATTAACATAGGATCGCACACTTTCTGTAGCGGAAATCCATAAAATAAGGAAGACTTTCATTTTCCTTTTAATTTAGTATCTGGCTTTGAAATGGCTTTCTTTGCATTTACTGTGACTGGCCATGTCAGCACTGATCTAATGTCTGCCCAAAGAAATCTTCATAATGCTTTCTAGGATCTGTGTTACTAAGCTATATCAGAGGCAGGGTCTGAGTGTTAAGTTAGCCCATTTTGGTTCACAGTTTTTACTTTTATTTTGGTCTTGTGCTAATGATGTCTGTGATTTCTAATGGCTTTTCTGTCCCTTTTCTTTGAAGCCCTTGCAAATCCAAGCTAGACTCTTCCAGACTTATTATTAATATAAATAAAAATTGATATTGCTTCATAGATCACATCATGTATCAAAAATTTGAGTTCTAAGTATAGTAAATATGTTGTTGGAGAAACACACTTTTATCTGTTTTAAATGCTTCTTACCTTTCAGTTTGAAAAGGTGCGTATTTGACTTTGCCATTGCAGTGCCACAGAAACCATGACAATTTCTGCAAAACAAACAAATCCTTTTTTCTTTTTTCTTTTCTCTTTAGTGAATCTTTTAATTCTTACAGACACATATAAGATCACCAAGGTCCACTTTTACCCCAGCCTTCTTTATAAAGGTTGACTCCTTTCGTGAGGAATATACTAATACAAATTTATAAAATTGAACCTGTATCAGACAGTCTTCTGGTTCAGATGTGGTATTGCCTGTATTTATTATTCATCCAGTTCTTTATGCTTTTATAATAGGGATTTATATTATTTCCTTAACAATCAGATCCTGAGAATGTCAGGGCATTTCTTTCCTGCTTTGATCTGCATCCCTGTTGGCAAGTGCTCAGAAACTATGCATTGTTTTGGAACTATGCATGATCAGATTTTAAAGACTTTTCCATCCACAAGCATGCTATGGAGCAGGGCAAAGAGATTTCCTTTGGGGAAAGGAATACAACTCTGCCACCCACCACTTCTTCAGAAAGTGTTTACTGCATTCCTAACTATTCCCATGACTGTGCTTATCAGCTACCTACTATGTTCCTGTGGATATGCAAGGGGTACTACAGCGATTCAGAAGGTTGTTTTTCTTTACTTGCAAACTTAAAATTGCCCTTAAAGCTTTTTAATAAAATAATGATAACTATTTCTCTGTAGTCTCCAACTCCTTTTTCGTTGTTCGGTTGTTCAGTCCTGTCCAACTCTTTGCGACCCCATGGACTGCAGCACTCCCAGATATCCCTGTCTCCTTGTCCAACCCCTTTTAGACAGATTTAAACAATAAAAATGTGGGCTTCCATTTTCTATTTCCACATAGATAAAGAACCTGCCTACCAATGCAGGTGATGCAGGTTCAATTGCTGATCAGGAAGATGCCCTGGAGAAGAGAATGGCAACCCACTCCAGTATTCTTGCCTGGAGAGTGCCATGGACAGGAGCCTGGTGGGCCATAGGCCATAGGGTCACAAAGAGTGGGACAGGACTGAAGCGACTTAGCACGCATGCACAGAAATAATGGCAGTTGTTTAGAAAGCACTGAATCCTGATTCTGCTCTCCACTTAGAATTTCTAGGCAATAAGTCAAATCACAGTGAGGAAAGTAATCTTCACCTGGATCATAGTGTCGTTCAGCATTTGAAGTAGAACGGGTGATATAACCAGTGTTTTACATACAAGAGGCAGCCTTTTCCAGACAAAACACATCCCCAGACTTTTCTTTCATTTCTCTCAAACCTGTTCTCATTTTCTTTTTCTTCCATTTGTCTTTCCTAACTGTACTTAGATTTTTTTTTAATTGAGTCAATAACATGAAGATCCATGTTTAAACACAAAGGATTCATTTAGAAGAACAAGTCATTTTTATGAAGATATACACTGTCTTTTTTTTTTTTAAACCACAACAAAATTGTAAAGCAAACAAAATGCTCAATAATAGGGGAATGGGAAAACTAAAATAATAGAATTCCAGAAAGCTATGACATGGTAGATTGGGTACTATCCTGAAACAGGGAAACATGAAATAACATAAAACTGACAGGCAGAATACAAATTCTGTGAATATATATATATTATCAACAATGCCATATGTATGTGTATATATGTATTTGTATATATTATATATAATCCATTTCATGTTTAATATCTATCTACCCATTCACTGACCAAAATCAAGCAGGAATAATGAAAGAACTACATCAAATATTAGGTTATTTTTCTTACCAAAGTAACTTAAATCAGTAAAAAAAATACCCTTAAGTTGAAGGAGTATCACTTCCAACACATGAAGTGTTTTAGGGAATCATACTTTTCCCCCTTTCTTTCCCATTGTATGTTGATATTTCATTTTAAAAGGTATGGATCTGATTTCTCAGATGAATAAAATAAAGCTTCTCCAGAAATCCATACTCTGGTTTTTAAGAAAGACATTAAAAAAAAATTAGAGTAACTTTACCTTTAATCAGAGGTTAGGCTTCCAATAGACTTCCATCAACCTCAACCATCTGGAACTGGGAAGTGAGTTTAAAAAAAACCCAAAATAAACACTGCAAATAAAATACTCAGGGAGCAGTAGTAGGGGGGAACCCTTTACAATTAACCCTGGAGATGGTATGAGGCCACCCTGAGATCCTCAGCAATCCACCAAGTGGAAAATAAGAAAGCAAACTGGAAACTATGTGAAAGCAGGAAGTGCAGAGAGGAGGAAAAGAAGAAATATAAAAGGCAGACTTGGGGACCCGGAGGTGTGGCCGTTTGGAGTCATCTCATGCGAGGTCATTTAATGTGGGGTCACCTGATGCAGGGGCAGAGAGCCCTAGTGAGTCTAAAACTCCCCTCAAAAGTAATTGAATAGCAACCTGTTATTACTAATAATATTCATGAGTATCCTATAAAAGAAACATCAAGGAAATGATATTTTCTGTTTAAGAATATGTAAATATAAGTATGTCGTGCTTTAGAAAGATTTCCATCAAAATAGCTTTTACTTCAGTGACTCAGCTTCACTCTCTGATAATTTAACTATGTGGGATACCATATTTTTTAAAAGCCAGATAAAATCCCATGGGAAGAGGAGCCTGGCAGGCTACAGTCCATGGAGTTGCAAAGAGTCGGATACAACTAAGTGACTGAGCATGCACCCACACCCACACACCCACACACCACACACACACACACACACACACACACACACAGAGTGTTATCTTAACCATTACCTTAGAACATTCTTTTGCTGACCAAGAGGATGTTCCTTAGACTTCTTGTCTTAATGCCAATAAATTCACTGATTTTTCCTCTTCCTAGAATTTCAGGGAAAAAAAGCTTCTGGCAAATTGTCCCTGGAATCTGCATCAGTCTTCTGGGGGGCACATTTTGTTGTCTAGGACATGGTTTTTATTCATTGTGGTTTCTTTTTTCAAGAGAAGAACTTTTCAATTAGACTTTTATTAACATGTAGTTTTACCATCTCATTCTCTGATGTTCGAATGTTAAATAGCTCCTGCATGGTCTGAAGGTGAGAAGGCTGCTGATGTTGAAAAAGCCAAGTCAAGAAGATATTCTAGGTATTTTACCACATTCTAACTCTGTGTTGAAGAGCCCTGAATTTCGAGATCTCTTGGGTTTAAATCCTGGGTCGTTACTTACTAGCCTCAGGATCCTGGGGTAAGTTTCTAATTTCTCTAATCCCTAGTTTCTACATCCAAAAAACAGGCCTTATGTAATAGGGGTGTTGGGATAATCCATTAATTAAAAAAAAAAAAACTTTTTATTTTTAAAATATTTATGTATATTTATTTATTTGGCTGAGCCAGGTCTTAGTTGCAGCATGCGGTATCTTTAGTTGTGGCACGTGGATCTAGTTCTCTGACCAGGGATCAAGCCCCAGCCTCCTGCATCAGAAGTGCAGAGTCTTAGCCAATGAACCACTAGGGAAGCCGATAATCCATTCAAAGTGCTTAGCTTAGTGTCTGCACATAGTCAGCTCACAATAATCAGAAGCTCTTACTAGTACTCTGAAGTGGAAACCCACTTTAGGATTCTTGCCTGAGAAACCCCATGGACAGAGGAGTCTGATGAGCTACAGTCCATGGAGTCGCAAAGAGACACGAATTAGCCACTAAACCACCACCACTACCACCACCAATATTACTCCCTGATCTGTTCTGATGGCCACAACATGATCTTTTCTTAGTGACCCAAGAAGACTTTGAAAAGAAAACCAACAGTAGCTGAAGGTGTACTGTGTGTGCCAGGCTTTCTAGGACTTGGGTCAGGACACAGAGAGTGTTCTTGGGAAACGCAGGTTTAGAGAAGTGATCTCTGCCGATGAGCTCAGTTTGTTTGCTGAAGTGAAGGCATCATGTAGAACTGGAAGCTGTGGACACCTGGAGTAGATGCCCCAGTGACTTCCGAAAGTTTCTGATTCACCCTTCAAATAGCATTATGGGTCCCCTTTCTTTTCTGTCAGAGTCTCCTTACTTTTTTTTTGTTGGGGGGGCGGTGGTGATGAGTAGTATATGGGATTTTAGTTCCCCCACCAGGGCCAGAAGCTGCATCCCGTGCAATGGAAGCTTGGAGTCTTGGCCGCTGGACCACCGGGGAAGTTCCATCGTCTCCTCAATTCTAATGCCACGTGGACCTGTTGCTGCAACTGATTCTGATTCTCCTTTTCTTCCTGCCTTGTCCCCTCTGTCTCCTCTGCGGGCTTTCCTGTCGCCAGCTCTCAGTTCCTAGGCTTCTGACAGACGCTGGAAGCCAGTCAGTGTGGTGCTTCCTATTTTACAGCTCACTGGGCCTTCTGGGTGACAGTAGGAGCCCTGGGCTAGGGTCTGTCCTAGGACTTAGTACCCTGCCTGGCCCAGGTGGGGGTTCAGCAGCAGCTTGACGAAAGAGCCCCATGACATATAATTTTGGAAATTTGTTTACATGTCATGGAGGGCTCAGAGGTTATAATGTTTTTTTTTCCCTCCAAAGAGGTGGTGGGGTATGTGTGTCATAAGTTCCTTTTGAATCTGAGATTTCCCCAGAATTCTAAAGGATCTAAAAAGTTGGGATGCAGCATAAGCAAAATATAGGTGTTGTTCTGATTTATAGGTTGTCATTCAGACAGCTGATCAGTGACCAAAACCCAACAACCTTAAAAAAAAAAAAAGAATAAACAAATGGGTAAACAAAACAATAAGAAAACCATCCCCAGGGGGCTATCTAAATAAGAGACAAAAATTCTCACGACTCTGGGATCTCTCACATTAGTATTGATGGTTTATCAAAAATATACTAAGCCTGCGTAGAACAAGCCAATTAATATCATCCTAATATACCCACCAAATTACAGCATTTTTGATGATCTGAGTTGTGAACGTGCCACCCCTCTTACATTAAATCACTTACTTTTAATGAATAAATGAGGTATGTGGGGGGCAGTTAAGAACAGAGTGTCAATAAGAATAACAAATTCCTGAGTGAGAAGGGACTTTAGAGCCCCTGTGGTCTGACCTAAATAATACAGGAATTCCTTCCACAGAATCCCTGACAGATGGTCATCCACTTGTGTTTTTGAATACTTCTTAGTGTCAGGAAATGTGTTATTTTAAGAGGCAGTGTATTTCATTGTTGGACAGGTTTAAAAGTTAGAAAATAATGTTTTCACACATCAAGCCAACATTTCTATCTTTCTAACTTCTGTCTACTGATCCTAAAGTATTTATTTGATATTATACTGTTTGTTGTATTTTAGCTTGGGTTGACCAAAAAGCTGTCAAGTGTTTGTTGGACACCTAAGTGAATGTTCCTTACTGGTTGGTGCTGGAAGGACCCTGAAGGTTCTCAGGTGGTCCCTGCCTGTGGGGAACCCAAGACAAACACATGCTAAAGTAACTGACAAGTGATCATCAGAGAACTGAAGTTTTTCCCTTTACTGTCTTGGGTATGGACGTCTTAAGAAAAGAAGTTAAGACTAGCAAGTAAGCCTTATAATACAAGTATGACGTTCCCAGGCAGCAAAGGCATAAAAACAGGAGAGAGACATAGAAGTTAAGACAAAAAAAGAGATACAGAGGATAATAATGGAAATTAAGTTGAATAAGAAGATTATGGAGGAACTTGAAAGCTCTAAAAAGCTCTTGAAAGCTCTAAAGGAGTCTAGACTTCTAATTAATCACATCTTCCATGACTTTTTCAAATCATAAAAGCAATAACATGCCTGTAATGAAAAGGAAAATAATACAGAAATGTCTTAATTAAAACATGGTGGTTGTGGGGGTGGGGAAGGACTTATCTTTCTATTCCCCTGCCCTTTCCCTCAACCTCGCCACAGTTTTCACTGCTTGGTCTATATTCCAGGACTTGCAAACCATGGCCCAGGAGCTAAAATGGCCCCCCCCCAATCTGTTTTGGTGTGGCACATAGGCTAAGAATTATTTTTACGTGTTTTAAGAGGTTGAAAGTAATTCAAAAGAAAAATGATATTTTATGAGAGGTGGAAACTGTCTGAAATTCAATTGTTAGTGCCCACAAATAAAGTGCTGAATTTTGTCAATAAGAAGTTTCTGGAAAAATTTCTCTCTCATTGTGTAAGTTTCTACAGAAGAGCCTTGCTCTATCTTTTTGGTCCCCTAAACCTAGACTGTTTACTCAGTGCCCTTTTGCTGGCTCCTGGTCTATACTTTCAAAAAAGTTTATAAATGTAGTTTATGGTGTTCTGTTTTGTTTATAAAAGTAGGCTCGCAGGAGCCATTTATGGCAAATCTTAGATATGAAACAAGTAAATAAATAAGAAACACTGTTGGTGGTGAGGGCCAAGGGCAGACAGGGTCTCAAAGCTACACAGCCAAGAGGAGAACCCAAGGATCCGGGAGTGTGGTCCCTTCAGTGATACAGGGGGAAAGTGATGTGCTCCCAGCCTGGACTACCTGAATTCAGTCGGGGATGGAAGCCAGATGGAGCCAGGAGAAGTCCAGGGGGACAGGTCAACTGAAGGAAGCAAGGTGGGGAGCAGTCAGAGGTATCCCCACCTCTAGGTTGGTGCCATGGAACACGTGAAGGATGTTGAAGAGGACTTTTTGCAAAACTGAGGGTCAGACTTGCTGACTTTGAGGCACTCCATCCAACTCTAAAAACCAGGAGCACTAGTGGTTGGTGCTGACAGTTGATGTTGCTGTCTGAAGCACATGTTATCCCTCACTGGGCATTTGCATCTTGCACAATTGACGTGGTAAGATACAACTTTCACATTTTGAGTGAGGGGTGTTCTAATTGCCTCTGTATAGCTATCTATATTGGAGAAGGCAATGGCACCCCACTCCAGCACTCTTGCCTGGAAAATCCGATGGACAGAGGAGCCTGGTGGGCCGCAGTCCATGGGGTTGCTGAGAGTCGGACTTGACTGAGCGACGTCACTTGCACTTTTCACTCTCATGCATTGGAGAAGGAAATGGCAACCCACTCCAGTGTTCTTAGAGTCGGACACGACTGAAGCGACTTCGCAGCAGCAGCAGCTATCTGTATACAACTCACAGATGATGTCCATTAAGTTGATCCTGGATATTTGGGTTCATGTTAAAACATCGACTGGAAAAAAATCGGGACAGATTTATCATCAGTTTCTTCTCTATAGTGGGGAAATAGTTGTAGGTTTAAAGATATTTTGAGGGAAGGAGCCTCTCATTTTAAGAAAAAGTGTGTGAGATTTTTAGGGGACGCTTGTAGATGTCACCTCTAGCACCCTTACCCCACTGACCAGATTTCTGCACACAGGGTAGGGTGATTCATGGCAGAGTTGTAAGGAGGGCTTTAGTGCACATGCCCAACACAGGTGTGTTCTGTCAGTGTGAGCTTCTGCGGAAAAGAGGGAACGTCTCCCTGTTGTGCGATAATGAGCATAGTAGCCGGATGCCCCATAGCAGCTCCACCTTGTGGATTGTGTCTTAGTGGTGAGTCCCTACAACTACTTCTTCAGAGTATCCTCAGCTAATACTCATTTCTGTGTCAAAATGCTAGACAGGTAGTTAGAGGTGGGTATATTTAGCCTTTCATTTCATCTAAGAGTGAACCATTTCTGTTTTTTTGTTTTTGATGGGTTTTGCTCATGCCTCCCAATACTAATTTTTCCCCTTAACCCATTTGGTGAAAACACCAGATAAAGGGATCACAAAGTAAGAGGAATGTCAGTGGAATGACATTTCAACTCTGGATTGTCACAAAAATTAACACACAAGGAAGAGGCGTCCATAAATATATGAGGGAGGCCTCGCTGTTATGCAGGGAATTACTTGGTTCTAGCGGCCCAATGGCGAAGCCCCGGACTTGAAATTAGGAAGCCTGGTTCTCATTTCATCACGTCCACGGGCTTGCTCTGTGAACTTGTGTAAGCTGGGAGACTCCCCTGTTTCCCTGTTCTGGAATAAGAATATCACAAGTTAACATTCCAAGTGGGTAGTTTGGGAATAAAAAGCAGAATATTTGCAAAACACTTTCGAGTATACTTAAAGATGAGCAGTGTTTGAATTTTCAGCATTACTAGTGTTCTGTTCAATGTGTGAAGACTTGGTGAAGATTCACTAGATACTTTTTTGCCTAAAATGAATCAAGCTATACCTCCTGACCCATTGCTTTTATAATCATCCTGGCACCTTTAATATGGTTTTTAACTTAGTTCCTATTTGGATAGAAATCGTGGGTTTTGTTAGTGACATTGTTTCTTGGCCTTACTGTAGAAAAGAATAATAACATAGATATTTTCGTCATTAACATAGCATTTTTGCTATGCTTTCAGAAAAGTATAACTTTAACTTTCATTAACTGTATGGACTTTTTTTCTCCAATGAAAGGGAATTTCTGGGATATGACTGAACACATAGTGTAAAAGAAATGTGGATTGGTAAAATGCTGTTCCGTACCAGGTGGCTCAGTGGTAAAGAATCTGCCTGCAATGTAGGAGACACAGGAGATGCAGGTTTGATCCCTGGGTCAGGAAGATCCCTTGGAGAAGGAATGGCAAGCCAGTCCAGTGTTCTGGCCTGGGAAATCCCATGGATAGAGAAGCCTGGCGGGCTGCAGTCCATGGGGTCATGAAGAGTCAGACACAACTTAACAACCAGGCACACACACACAACACACTAGTCCTTCACCGTCAGGTTTTTCCCCTGTAGAGTAAAATCCCATGGATACTGTATAAAAGTTTCAGTTTCCCCAGGATAATGTAATCAACTGTCAAAGAGGATTGTTAATAAAAGTGATTTCACCTTAGCAGTGGTTCTGAATGAGTTGTGGGCTGTTAATCAAACTATGCTTTCTCTCCCTCCTGTGTAGAATCACTGCTAAGTGGAGTCAGTTTATACCTGGGAGCTTTTGTAACCCAGGGCTGAGGATCCCTAGACCCTGAGGAGTCCCAAGTTACAGATGCTGAGGTCAGCCCAAGAAGGAGAAGCTGAAAATGTCCTCGTTCAGCTATTAGGAGAGAGAAATGTGTTCAGAGGAGCCCGCCCAGTGGAGCATATTTTGAGAAACTGGTCGGTGATAGGAGATTGTACAGCTGCACCCCGAGCAGTAGGTGTCACTCTAGTCAGTGGCTTTTACTGCTCAGAGCTGAAGGGGTTAATTGGGTCTGGTTTATTTGGGTGGATAGAGGTCCATCTGTGTCCTCTGGGCTGCTTGTCCTTGTCTCTAGGGGCCTGGGTTGACACCAGTGAAAGGCTCCAGTCCATGCTGAAAGGCACCATTTTTCTCTAAGAAGGAACGAAAGACACTCTCCCATCTGTAGTTTCGAGGCTGTTTGATGTGATGGGGTGGGTTGAGTTTACATGGGTAAGGAGGTGAGATAATCCTTCTAAAGTCTGGTGGGGGACCTGGGATGGAGGGGAAGGGAAAATTCTAGTAAGAGAAATGAAAGAAGGGACAGCGGAATACATTTCCTTGTTGTTATTGGCCCTGGGCCCTGTTATATCCAGGCAGTGTGAGCTTTCAGAACTTCTATCGGCATCCTTCTCAGAAATTTCCCTTTACCACAAAGGAAGCAAAGCAAAAAAAAAAAAACCACCTCTCTCTAGCAGAGATGTACTTCTCTTTTGCCATTTACCACTTCAGAAAGTTAATTCTCAAATGCTAAAATGGAATTTAGGATTTAGAAAGAGCTACTGTTGACTAATTAAAAAAAAAAAATCCTGGGATTACATAGCCAATTGCTTTTTCAAGTACACCCAATTTTCCTTTTCCTTTTCTAGCAGCACCCTGGTGTGAAAACAAAATAAAACCGAGGAAACCCACTGGAGTTTTAGATTCCTCTTATCTCTCTCTCTCTTTTTTTTTTTTTTGCCTAGAGAACCCCATGTATCTCCTCACCCACCACCCAGGCAGCACAGTGTCATCTGTCCTTTTAAAAAAATACATGAAGGCTTTCTGTATATGATTTATATCCAGATACTCATTAAAAATAACTCCTGTCCAGTCTCCGCTCTCCCCGCCCCGTGCTGCCGGTCGGTTGTAGTTAACACCCCGATTAAGCCTTGCTCCTAATGGTGCAATATGTTAAGCTCAGACTGCTCTCTTTCTCTCCACCCCCTCCCCCCTTTTCTGTCTCCTTCTGAGCTAGTGGCTTGTTTTAAACCATCCACACGCTCGCAGGAGCCAGGTGGCGTTGCTTCCTGCCTCCCCTGCTCGCTGTTGCTAAGTGAGAGGCACCAGATCACACGTAAAGCTGAACCAATAGCATCCTGACCCCCATAGGCTGGTAAAAGCCGAAGAAAAGAGACTCCCACCGTGTTGCCGGTGGCCGGCGGGTCCTCCTCCCCCTCCCACTCCCCTCCCACCTTTTCTTTTCCAACAGGAAGGAGATGTGTATANAGGAGCCAGGTGGCGTTGCTTCCTGCCTCCCCTGCTCGCTGTTGCTAAGTGAGAGGCACCAGATCACACGTAAAGCTGAACCAATAGCATCCTGACCCCCATAGGCTGGTAAAAGCCGAAGAAAAGAGACTCCCACCGTGTTGCCGGTGGCCGGCGGGTCCTCCTCCCCCTCCCACTCCCCTCCCACCTTTTCTTTTCCAACAGGAAGGGGAGGCGGTGAGGGAGCCGAGCCGGCAGGAGGAAGAGGGAAGAAAGAGGATGGGGGAGGTGAAGCCTCCTATGCCTCGCTGTACTTGAGATAAATGCCATTTTTTCTTTGTGAAGAAAAGGAACGGGCGCTTCTCTTGAGCAATCACAGACGGGCAGTTATGCGGCTTTCTGCCCCCAAACTGCCTGTGTTGTCAAAGCTCAAACTCTGAATAAGACGTCCGTCGAACTGAGTATCTGCCCCGCTTCCTCCTCTGTCTCTCCCCCCTGTTCATCACTGTGAATCTTTTAATCCCGACAGTTTTGCAGATCTTGGCACCCTCAGTTCATTCTTCCTCTTCACCTCTCCATTTCCTTTCTGTCTCCCAGGATTCTCCCAGTTCAGAATGCCTTTCCCTCAATGTACAAGTGAGCAGAGGATATTTTATCAGATCGTCCTAGGGAACAAGCAAGAGAGGAGGAATATTTATAAAGGCAATTAAAAACAAAATCCGCACCCCCCCCACCCCCTTTAGAATGTCATCGTCTTTGGCAGGGTCTGTACAAGCACAAAGTGAAATGAAAGGCTGCTCTTAACTGGATAACTGCCAGTGGAGACACCCAGAGGTATAGTTGCCAGTATAGAGAGGAAATGACCTTTCTCCTATAATTACCTAGATATTTTGGGTAGCATCAGACCCAAGTTACCTGGGTAATTATGGCTTTGTAGATCTGACCTCAGAACAAAACAGATTCCAGTGAAGTTCTCCGTAGAAATTTTTGCTCTCTTTGGTGATAAGAATGGCAAAGGCATCCATTGCTTTTGCAACCAGGTGGAGTCCAGATACAGGGGGGACTTCCTTTGGTTCTTTTGTCTGATAGGTTCTAATTTCTCCCGACCTTTTGGAGGTGGCTTATTATTTGGGCGCTCATGTGCCTTTGGAAAAAATAACCTGTGTTTATTTCTCAGTCAAGAAGAGTGTTGTGGTTTCCTGTAAGCTATTCTTGGATCTGCTTGTGTTTTGGGGGGATATCAAAAGGATGATACTTGTGGTTAAAACTGCCCATTTCCCTCAAGAAATGGTCCTTTCATACTTGAAATACGTTCTGGGCCAGAAATCCAGTCTCCTTATTCCAGTATTATACAGAAAAGAGATCACTATCCTCCCACTCCACCTGCTTTTTCCAGCCTTTCTACTAATTTTTGTTTTTGTGTCTTTTTTTTTTTTTCCTTTGAAACAATGCTAAAATGGTTTCATAAAGGGCAGCATGGGAGATCAGATTAACCGAAAGGGAATTATCAGTGAAAAACCTTCACCAATGCCGAGTAACTGCAATTTTTTTTTCTTTTTAAGAGTTTACCTTTTTCTTATTATCATGATGTAAAAAACAATCTATACATTCCCACATATCCTATTTAAAGCTATAATTCCTAGATAATCTGCAGACATCATTTCACTCATTTTCAGTCTCCTCCAGGCTTCCCTAGTAGCGCAGAGGGTAAAGCATCTGCCTGCAGTGCAGAAGACCTGGGTTTGATCCTGCGTTGGGAAGATCCCCTGGAGAAAGAAATGGTAACCCACTCCAGTATTCTTACCTGGAGAGTTCCACTGCGGGCTACAGCCCACGGGGTCGCAAAGAGCTGGACACGACTGAGCGACTCACACACACACCAGGTTAAATTGAAACTATCTACAGGTAGCCCAATGCTCAGATCTGAGTGAAACCTTCGTCTTTGTGCTTTGTGCCCTGTTTTGGAAGGGAGACACAGTGACAAAATAAAGCTTCAGAAGTGGCCAGAGGTGTTAAAAGGGGGTGGGGGAACAGGCCAGCCTGTCCTGTAGAACTGCCTTGCCCCTCATTTGGTCAGTGAGTTAGTATTGTTAGCTGCTGTTCAGTTACTGCTTGCCTGTTTTATGTTCAGTCCTGTGCTGAGAGTTTTGAGCTGGAAACACAGCGCCCGCCAGGTCCATCTTGGTTCCCCCCCCCCGCTCTGGGTTGCAGCCCCCTTGGCTTTACCACCTTCATTGTTCAGACGCAGGCGGCATGCTTCAGCCATGTCAACCTGCCAGGGACCAGCGCTTCCGCTTCCTGCTTCCCTCCTCTTTGATCCTGCTCTTCACATCCCTGGGTCCCGCCCACCTCCTGCCGGAGTTCCCTGACTGAGCCATTGGCGCACAGATCCGTGTCAGCCAATCAGTGGTCTCTCCCCAAATCTGCACTTACCTGATGAACTTTCTAGACCTTAGTTGCGACTTCTTTCTGCCCTGGATAACTTTCTGAATATGTCCTCTGTTTTCTCTCCCCTGTGCCTCTGCTTATGCTAGGCTTTTCTTCTGCCTGGCTTCTCTGCCTCCAGTCTCTCCCTGTGAAAATCCGGGCTCCAAAGCTCATCTCAAATACGGTGTCCTCAGTGAAGATTTTCTCTCTGTGTCTCCCACTCAGACTGTGTCTTCTAGTCCTCTGAACATCACAGCCTCTTTCTTTAGAAGCTCTCCACAGTCTGCTTTGAGTTGTCCTTGCTGTATCCTTGATGGTGCCAAGGTCAGCTCAGAGAAGGGCATTAGATACTTTACAATATTGCTCCTCAGCCTCACTGCAAAGCCACTTCAAATAAATATATAATTACACACTGACTGTGTTGGCTATGCAAACACAGCTTCAAGCTAGTCTCCCAAGTGCCCTTTGCATCCCAATTGCTAACCCTAAATTCCTCTTTTATAGAAATTCTGAAACTGTATCCTTCCCTCTTTATTTTAAGCTTCTCAGGGCTGCAGCTGTGTCTTCATCTTTCCCAAAGCATGTAACATAAGTGCCTGGCACCCAAAAGGCACTAGAAATACCATCCTTGAATGATCACATCATAAAGTCCAGGAAACCTTAAAGATTAGGTCTGTGACTCTCCAGGTTTTCATATTATATGTGTAGAAAAGAATGGAATTTCATGTGATGATTTAAAATCAGATTATGAGACAATGACATTAGGTAAAACAGTTATTGTATTTATTCATCAAGAGAGGGTGGATGGTGATATAGTAACAAATGGCCCCCAAATCTTAGGCTTTGAAGCAACAAAACTTTAATTCTTGGTCATGTTTGTTGTTGGGAGAGGGGCGTGGGGGGAAGAGAGACTCTGTTTATCAGGGACTCATACTTGACGAAACTACTTGCTGTCTCACACCAGTGGTTGTGCCAAAGGAAAGAGAGTTTTCCAGAGGGTTTAACATCAGCAATTTAGTGTTCCAGCCCAGAAATGGTACCTGGCACTCTGCTCTCAGTTTATTGGTCAGAACTGCTCACATGACCCCATCTAACCAGAGGAGGGCCAAGAAGTGCAGTTTTGCTCTGTGCCTGAAAAATAGCAAGTTAGAAATACTTGGAAAATAGCATAAAATAACTCCCACATTGTATTAGTCACTCAAAGATTTTTGTGGCTCAGTGGAAAAGCATCTGCCTGCCGGTGTAGGAGACTTGGGTTCGATTCCTGGATGGAAAAGATCCCCTGGAGAAGGAAATGGCTCCCCACTCCAGTATTCTTGCCTGGGAAATCCCCTGGGCAGAGGAGCCTGGCGGGCTATAGTCCATGGGGTCGCTAAAGAGCTGGACACGGCTTAGTGACTGAACACAACAAAGGCTTTTTAAAGGACCTTTCTATTTAATGTTGAGCTTGGAAGCGTATAGAATATTCACGTAATTCCTCTCCCTTCACGTACAGCCTTCTTTCCCTCACCTGCCAAGACAGATTGCTTTGCTTAATTCTAGAAGGCTTGGGCACATCTATTAAGGGATAAGTGGGTCTGTTTGTCTCGACGTATAAAGTGAAGACCTCGCCCATTGTTTATACCTCTTCAGCTACTCTCTCTGTGCTTCAGAGGCTCTTGTGATGGGTAAATTATGCTCTAGACACCTATCCAAGGACTGCCCCCCAGGGTCCCGTTGAGTGTTGTCGCAGTCAGGATCGTAGAGAATCGGAACATGTTTTTGTAAATTTATTCCAAGAAATTAGAGTGTATACACATTTTACATAATAGCTGTGTTGTGTTTCATAGTAAAAAGTTGGAAGCAGCCTAAACATCCGACAGTAGCTGATTAGCTCTGTGAAATCACGGTATCTGTAGACAATGGACTATGTGTCGCAATTCGAATTATATTTTAGAGGAATATTTAATGAGATTGGGACGATGTTCACAATATACTGATGGCTGAGTTTTAAAAAAACAGGCATTGGAACAGAACAAAGGGCAGATTCTGCTTTTTAAAAAGGCATTATCCCTGGAAAGAGAAGTACCGCGCTGTGAGTGTGATCAGGGCTCATCTTTTGGCGGTAATACTCTGAGTGGTTTCTGTGCGTCTTCCCTTGCCTTCTTGTTTTAAGTAAGCAAGAATGACTCTTCTAGCATATAAGGAGATAATGTAAATAACTCTGCCCTCTGACGTGTGATACCGTCAAGTAACATACATGGTGTTAGTTCTTTCAGCAGAATGAGAGGCCCTCAGTGGAAGGAGGTCGGTGCCAAGACGGAGGTTCAGAAACAGTGCGGATCAGGAGACAGCTTGACGTCCGCTCACACTTGTCCGGGCATCGGCCTGTTACCGTTTCTTGCCCTTTCTTCTGCCGAGGCGCCGTATAGATCTTTCGTGGCATTTTGACTTGACATTTCACAGCTGCTGCAAATCCACTAAGCAGGGACGTGCCACTGGCACTTTGAGGCCGCTGGTAGCACATGTTTTTGTCAAGGGATGCTAAATTTGCTGAGATAGTGAAAAACTGGCACGTATGTATTTGGGGTTGATACAAACGCCCGCGAGACAGGCACCCATCCTGGAAGAACACTTGTAACGCTCATTCATCTTGTGTTGTTCGCCATGCTCTAACGCTACAGCTGCCATCCGCTCTCAATGAAGGATTGTCATGTTGTCAATCCACAATAATAACGGAACAATTGTCACTCCCCGTGTTGAAGTATTGCCATTGTAATATAATTCAGTTCATATTAACAATGCTTTGATGACAACTCCTTCCCATTCCATCCTTTCAGCCCTCCCTCTCTCCTTTTCTTCACCAGAAGGAAATGTATTTTGACAATATCTCCAGTGTTAACGGTTTTCTGCTTTTAAAACATTTTGGGCCCCCTAGCCCTCATTGAAACGTCAGAGAACACACCAGTCTTTTTTTTTTTTTTTTTTTTTTTTTAATCCTTATAGAACTATCTTGGGATTTGGGATTAGGTAGTGCCTTGCCTAGAAGAACTAAAAGTATTTTTCACCCCTTTGTCTTACTTATTCTTAAGACATTCCCTTGGAAAAAGAACATATATTATGATTCCTAGTTTATAGGGGAGCACAATTAGAACTCAGCCGTATTCACTTCAGGGTCTACAGTCTGTTCATTAGAAAAGGCTGCTTATTTTTCCAAGTGCTAACAGTGNGACCTTTGTTGGCAAAGTAGTGTCTCTGCTTTTCAATATGCTATCTAGGTTGGTCATAACTTTTCTTCCAAGGAGTAAGCGTCTTTTAATTTCATGATGCCAGCTGTATTCACCTTGCGTGGGAGAGAATGGGGCTCATGAATTGTGCACATTCATGTGGAAGGGCCATCTGAGATGAAGTGCCATCTTTTCTGCCTGGAGATGAATTCCTTCTGTGAATTGTATGCAGTGGTTGAGAAGCACACGAGGCATAACTTGCTCTTGGGAGTTTTGAAAGGTCTCCCAGGTTCAAGATACATTTCTTTGACTCCTGTCCAAATGTCAGCTCATTCATTCAGATGGTTGCAGACGTCTTCAACACTATGATGGTCTAGAAGTGAGGATGAGAAGGCAGCCATCTCTCCCTCCCCACCCCCTCCCTCTTCTTCCCCTTGGTTTTCTCACGTGAGCCTCCATATTCACACTCTATAGGCTTTCCTGGTGGCTCAGTGCTAAAGAACCCACCTGCATTGTAGGAGATGACGGCTCAATCCCTGGGTCAGGAAGATTCCCTGGAGGAGGAAATGGCAACCCATTCCGATATTCTTACCTGGGAAATCCCCACGGACAGAGGAGCCTGGTGGGGTACAGACCGTGGGGTTGCAAAAGAAAGAGGACACAACTTGGCAACCAAACAGCAACATTCATACTCTGTAAAGGGAGAGAGTCAGAAGTCAGGGGTGTCCCTCCCTTTGCCCTTCCTGTCCTAAACGTTCAGTCTGCACCCGCGTGTGTGTCACGTGTGCGTCGCGTGTGCATCCACTCGTGTCTCCGTGTGCCCCCTCTCCCTACTTCTGTTTAGCTTCTGTGAGCTTCTGGGTATGTTTGTGGTTTCTCTCCGTACCCCAGCAGTGGCAGAAGAGTTTGCCTTTGCTCTCCTGAGTGTCTTCTTTTTCTTTGGGGGGAGGGGGCAGTGTTGGTAGGTGTGATAGTAGAGTTGCTCTGCTGTGAAAAGATAAAAAAGTCTCAGATGCATTTTCTGCCAGTGCGTTCGCACGGCAGATCAGAGTAGCTGTTGTTGCTGGTTGTCGGTGACACTGGGCCAATCCAGTGAAGGGGCCCTTTTGTCCAGTTCTTGCCTGGCCTTGAGTTCAGGAAGCACTCCTGGGGAGTAGGAAAATCAGAAATGGAAAGTCATGGCAGTCAGCCCGCAGTGACAGTGTGGTGAGCGCAGGGCAGGGGGCCAATCAGAGGAGCAGGTGAAGGAAGCCTCATGGAAGAGGTGACGTCACCTCCAGGTCAGGCCCTGAGACTCCATGAAGGGGAATGTTTCTGACCAAGGTGTGTTGGGACTCTCAGACCTCTTGAATGCTCAAGAGTCAAGCTCATCATGAAAGATCACCTGAAACAGGGCCCCTTGGCTAGTGGGCTGCAGGAGTGAGTGGATACACAGATTCCCCCCAGGCAGGTCAGATGTTATGGCATCATCATCCAAAGCTTCAGTGATACTTTGACAGTAGCTGTCTCAATCGCACCAGCCCCGCCTTGGCTTTGCCTTGGGAATGTAACTCTTCTTCCCATCATGCCCTCGGCCATCATCCTAAAGAAGCTTATGGAATTTACTTTGGTCTAATTTACCACAGCGTTATTCCTATACACACAGAGGTCACCGCGGCTGCCATCCCAGGAGCACCTTCCCAAATAACAGCGGAGCTTGCACGTGGCAGTTCTTTGTGTTTTGTGTGGACTAATTCCTTTACTCCTGATAACAATCCTGAAGGGTAGGTAGTACTATTATCCCCCGTTTTATAGATGGGGAAACCAAGGTACAAGGTGTGCAGTGCTTGCCCAAGGCCACACATCTAGTCGGTGGCTGAACTGGTGTTAATGGACTCAGATAGTATGGCTTAGAAGTCATTGCTCTAAATACATAGGATGCTTCCTCAAGATACCATGTGAAGTCATTGTGCTTAGCCCTAGGAAGTCCAGGAAGTAAAATGCAAGATCCTTGCCCCCAGCAGAGACAAAAGATGGATATCAAAATATCAGGGTTGTCAGGGGTAGGGTATCTTGCATTTCTGGGAGGATGTTTGTTGGTGGTGGAGTGAGTGTATCTCTACCTTAGGTGCGCTCTACCTGGGTCACCCAGATAGAATGGGAGGACAGCGCGAAGGACTCGCCTCCAAGTCACCTCTATAAGACCTGGGGGAGGGTTGGCTAAATTACAAACAAACAAACAAAAAAAAATCGGAAGCCTTGTGTAGGTTGTGTTGTCTTTGATTTACTTGTTTTCAACATCCTTAAATTTTTTATTTAGGGAACTGAGGGGGTGCAGCTCTGCCAGTCAGCTGTGTGTGACCTTGGATGAGTCATTTTGTTCCCTGCCTTATCTGTAAAACCAGGGAGTTGGATCAAATTATGTCCAAGGTCGCTTCCAGCTCTGAAGTCTTTTGGTTCTGTGTTTCTCGTGTTTTTGCATAGAGCACTGGCGGCACAGAAGACATCTAGCGCCTCCGAGTGCGTTGCCCTCTGATTTCCTTCTTCACCGCATAGAATTTCTGAAGCATCCTGTGATCTTTATTAATCACACAGAGACTGTCATCTTCTCAGACTCCAGTGGAATGGCTAAGGTGCCCTTTGCAGAAGATACCGCGGCTAATGTTCTCATTACTGACTAATTGGCTAAAGAGAGTTCTCTCACATTGCATTTAGCCTGATTGATAGTTTTCTATCACCTGATGGGTGGAATGGACAGCCAGACCAATTATCCCCTCAAAGAGTGCCCCATCCGGCAGTGCGGCGCCACCTTGAGACAAAAGGCCCTTACAGGTGATGTCGAGTCAGGGTGCCTGCCTCGAGTTTGTTAAATGAAATGGTTTTCTGAAAAGTGGTTTGAAATGCCCTGGAATCCATGTGCGTTGGGTCACCCCTAAGCTCACTGGGCCTTGTCTTACTGAAGAAGCGTGAGTTTCTGGGTGTGTTTCAAACCTGGAGAGCTGGGCTGTCTGGTTAGCATGAAGCTATTGCTGCTTTGCTTTGTGCAGAGGGAAACAGAGCGGCTGTTCAGAACTGAAGCTGCAGGCCTCTCAAGTCATGCCACAGGGAGAGGCGCGCTTACTCAGACACAGTCTTGTAGACACCCGGCATTACTCAGATTTCCTTTTCGGATTCGTTTTCTTTTTATGTTGCTCAAGCTATTGAGAGAAAATAACATTCAGGTCACTTGCTTAGTCATTTCAATGGAGGCCATTTCTTTCTAGCTGATTTATCGAAATCTCTGATTAAAGTGCCAACTCTGGTTTCAGAACGGAGTGATCCTCATGTGGTAAGGATTCACGTGCAAACTAAGTCAGGAAACTTCTTCCTCACATTTTAGTCCTATTTATTTTTTGTACAAAAAAGCAGAGGGTCAGAAAGCATTTCTAGTACTTCATGGTAAATAGCCTTGATTTTTAAGATATTCCGGGGAAGAATAATTGGGGTTCTTAGTGCCTCATTTTCCACGTAATGTACTGACTTGTGTTACCTAATCAGCAGCAGAGTAAGGGATACCAGTGAAATAATCCAATGTCTTCTACTTCGGTCTCCCCCCAGGTAGGGCCGCTATGATGTCAACCTCTGCTTGGGACCAGTCTGTGCCGATATTGGTATGATATAAAGCTTTGTGGTTGACGCCAGTGTCAGTCCATGTTGGGAAGGAAGATGGGGGAGCTCAGGAGAAGGGCTGTAATTGCAGCGTAAAGCACATTGTACGGGCTTCCCTGCTGGCTCAGACGATAAAGAATCTCCCCGCAGTGCAAGAGACCTGGGTTCAACCCTTAGGTCAGGGAGATCCCCAGGAGAAGGGAATGGCAACCCACTCCAGTACTCTTGCCTGGAGAATTCCATAGACAGAGGAACCTGGTGGGCCACTGTCCGTGGGGCTGCAAAGAGTCGGACACGACTAAGGAACTAACACTAGCATGTTGTACTCTTGAGCCTTGTTGCCTTCCACGGCTCTTCTTTGCTGTTTTTTTCCCTTTAAAGCCACTTCATTGAGATCTGACTGACAGCCTAAAACATTTCTGGATTTAATGTATGCAACTTGCTGAGTTTGGAGGTACACATACACCTATAAGATCATCACCACAATTAAGGCCTTCAACTTGCCCATCCCCTCCAAAATTTTCCTCCTGCCCCCTTTATTTTTAAAAAGATGAACTTTTTTCCCTCCAAGGTACGAACACGACATGAGATCTACCCTCTTGCAAATAGGTATGCAATTCAGCATTGTTCATTCCAGGCCCCTTGTGCAGTTCATCTTCAGAATTAATTCATCTTGCATATTGAAGCTTTGTAGCCTTAGACTAGCCCCTTCCACATCCCCTCCCCATTCTTAGATGCTTTAAGATACACACCAAAGGTTTGACTCTCGAGATCTGCTCTAGGGGACCAACTGCCGGGAAAAGAAATGAAAGAGGGGAGCATGATTATTTTTGTAACCTAACGACTTTTAAGTAAATTGTCCTTGTGTGACTATTAAATAGGGAGAGGAAGAAAGGCTAGTTCCCTTGGAGTGGGAAGAGGAAGGCTGAAAGTGTGTTTGAGGAAGGAAATGGGACCCGTTCCTTCTCAGCATCTCTGTCCTTCTGTGCAAGGAGATCCAGCCACTGTGGCTGTCCTGGGATCAGGGGTGTGCCATGCAGTCTGTACTGAGCAGTGGAAGGGGCTGAGACCAAGGTGCCAACTTGAAAGGGTCATTGTGTGGCACAGCAGCAGCATAGCCATTTCAAGAGGGGTAGGTTTGGAATTTGGAGAAGACAATGGCAAACCACTCCAGGACTCTTGTCTGGAAACTCCCATGGACGGAGGAGCCTGGTAAACTGCAGTCCGTGGGGTCGCTAAGAGTCGGACACGACTGAAGTGACTTAGCAGTAGCAGCAGCAGGTTTGGAATTGCTGTAGCTCTTTCATCCTCCATGTAGTATTCCCTGACAATGCAGATGCAGTCCATAAATACACACATTCCTGCATGTTGGGTGACTGAGGTCTCTGCAGCCCGCTCCCTGATTTCTGTATCCACCTGTACGGCAGGCTGTAACCTGGGCAGTTGGTAGCTTCTCCTCTTGCCTCACATTAGCACATGCTGTGGCAGAGTGGACCTCAAATGCATTAGAAAAACACATATGCTTAGTATTTAATGAATACCGTGACCGGCAGGATATGTAAGCAGAAACACTATGAACAGCATAAGGCTGTGGTATAGCAAGCCATTTAGAAAAGAAATATGTCCTGATCTGTACTTTCCTTTACAAGCCATTTCCTGTTGGAGATATGCTTTGTTTCTGGTTTGAGTTCATCTTCCTCCATTCCCAGCTCTGCTGTTAGATCTGTGAGCTCCTCAATGAGAAAGACAGCAGGGAAAACCTCTAACAAAAAAATGAAGAGCAGTGCATAGTACACAAACTTACGGTTACCAAAGGGGAATGAGGAGATAAATTAGGAGTTTGAGATGAACAGATACACAACATAGACCTACCGAGGGCTTCCCTGGTGGCTCAGAGGTTAAAGCGTCTGCCTGGAATGCAGGAGACCTGGGTTCGATCCCTGGGTGGGGAAGATCCCCTGGAGAAGGAAATGGCAACCCACTCCAGTACTCTTGCCTAGAGAATCCCATGGAGGGAGGAGCCTGGTAGGCTACAGTCCATGGGGTCTCAAAGAGTCAGACATGACTGAGCTACTTCACATTCACATTCATAGCGCAGGGGACTGTACTCAAGATCCCGTGACAACCTATAATGAGAATGAATCTGAAAAAGAGCACATGTAGAGCAATATATATTTAAAATATATATATTTTTCAGAAACATATATCTGAATCACTCTGCTGTACACCTGAAACAGACACAACATTGTAGATCAACTGCACTTCAATTTAAAAAATTAAAAATAAAACGGTGGTGAGAATGGGGGAAAGGAAGTAAACAGCAAGTTCTGAAAAGAAATAAACTAAAGGTTTATCCCTCAACCTTAAATGGAACAATTTGGTGTTAAACTTTGTTCTTCTACTGGGCTTCCCTGGTGGCGCAGATGGTAAAGAATCTGTCTACAAGGCAGGAGACCTGGGTTCAATCCCTGGGTCAAGAAGATCTGCTGGAGAAGGGAATGGCAGCTCACTCCAGTATTCATGCCTGGAGAATTCCGTGGCCAGAGGAGCCAGGTGGGCTGCAGTCTATGGGATTGCAAAGAGTTACACACGACTGATGACTAACTCTTTCACTTGATTGTTCTATTAGCATTTTAAGGGAAAGACTTTGTATATTCCCTAGAGGTAAAGACACGGTTTATTTCTTAAAAACTGTATTTTATTAAGTGATGATTTCATTAGTGGTGCTATTGGATATAAACAGGAAAGAAAACCTGGTCTTGAGTTCAAACTTCAGCTCAGAAAATGATTGTATTGATTTCAGTCATTTGGAACATGGACCCTTCATCTCTGAGGCTTTAACCTTAAATCTTCCTGGACTCATGTTGTTGAACAGCTCAACACATTTTGACTTCTGTCTGATAAATTGCCTTCCAATGGGGTTTGTGAACTCTTCCCTGCCTTCTACCCATAAAGAACTCCCACCATTTCTTGCTTTGATTTGGTTGTATATCATTAAGTGAAATTTCCTGGAATCAGCAAGGAGGGCGTCACCTACCACCAAATAATATTAATAGCAATGCCTTTTTAAATCTTGTTGTTCAGTCGCTAAGTTGTATCTCACTCTTTGAAACCCCGTGGATGGCAGCACTCCGGGCTTTCTTGTCCTTCGCTATCTCCTGGAGCCTGCTCATGTCCATCGAGTCAGTGATGNCCCCCACCATTTCTTGCTTTGATTTGGTTGTATATCATTAAATGAAATTTCCTGGAATCAGCAAGGAGGGCGTCACCTACAACCAAATAATATTAATAGCAATGTCTTTTTAAATCTTGTTGTTCAGTCGCTAAGTTGTATCTCACTCTTTGAAACCCCATGGATGGCAGCACTCCGGGCTTTCTTGTCCTTCGCTATCTCCTGGAGCCTGCTCATGTCCATTGAGTCAGTGTCTCATCCTCTGTTGTCCCTTTCTCCTCCTGCCTTCAATCTTTCCCAGCATCAAGTTCTTTTCCAATGAATTGGCTCTTCACATCAGGTGGCCAAAGTATTGGAGCTTCAGCTTCAGCATCAGTCCTTCCAATTCAGGGTTGATTCATGGTTGATTTTATTATTAAAATCAGAGTTATTCAGGATTGATTTCCTTTAGGATTGACTGGCTTGATCTTCTTGCTGTCCAAGGGCCTTTCAAGAGTTTTTTCCAGCACCACAATTCAAAAGCATCAATACTTTGGGCCTCAGCTTTCTTTATGGTCCAACTCTCTGGAAAAAACCATAACTTTGACTATATAGACCTTTAAATCCAAAGCAAAACAGAACTTTGTTCAGTTATTGAATAGTTGAATTCATATGTGTTTGAACATTGAACAATAAAACCTCAACAAATTTGTAAAGGTTGACTTTTTTGGTCAAAAGTTCCTGTCAAAGTCAAATCACAACCGTATTATCACACATCAGATGTTCTTTTTATAAGGAATGAACTTCTAGTTTGCGGCTTGAGACCAGGTTGTATTCAGTCCCTTCTCTTCCATGAGGCCACTGGGTAAGCAGTAGGAGCCCTGGCAAGTACATGGAAACTCTGGGTCCTAGCCTGACCTCATTCATGACACTTGGCTGGCTTACCTCACAGGATTCTTGTGAAAGGTATCTCATGAACATTTGGGTGCTGTACAAAGCTGTTGTTATTTGCACTGTGAGAAGAAGGGCTTTCCAGGTGTTGCAGTGGTAAAGAATTCACCTGCTGATGCAGGTTCAATTGCTGGATCAGGAAGATGCCTTGGAGAAGAGAATGGCAACCCACTCCAGTATTCTTGCCCAGGGAATTCCATGAACAGAGGAGCCCGATGGGCTACAAATAAGGATGACTCTGAGAGACCCATTGTAAGATGATTAGTGATCAAAAAAACAATTTATATTCAGGCAGCTGTGTTTTCAAAAGCAGGTAAATCATTTCATCTATCTCATGAAGGTTTAAAAATAAGAAGCGAAGAAAGTTTTTGAAGTCTTCTGTCCCTGTGTAACACAGGCAGACACTGTTCCGTTTTATGCTCAGTGTCTGGCCAACGCACCCCACTCACACCTTCTCACCCGTAAATGATTGTCTCCTCCTCACGACCCTGCGTGATGGGGCACTCTCATCCTACCCATTTCACATACCTGGAAGTTGACACCTCGAGAGATTAGGTGACTTATCCAGGATCACAGAGCCAGGAGGCGTCAGGGCTGCTTTCAATCTGGGTCCTCGGTGCTCTTCAGCGCTGTGTGGCATGCCTCATGTAGTATCTTGCACAAAATAGACCCCCAGTGAGTGAACTGATGGTCAAATGCCGTTAGAGACTCAAGGTACCCTGCAGGCTGGACCCAGTCAACCTTTCCCTCTGACTCATAGTCTACCCTTCAAGACCAGTAAAACCTTTTTCGCCCTGTCCTCCACTCTTCACTGTTACTTATATTTACTCATTCTTTCACTTACTCTTTTGGCAAAAAATGCTTTTGACATTCTCCTCAAGACTAATAATACAAAGTCTGGGAAATAAAGTACTACCTTGTCTCTTCTGCCGGTGGAGTTCATTGTCAAAAGTGGGTGGCAGAATCCTAAACAGAGTCATCATGATTCTTTATAGAAAGAAGCAATCATAAAAAGCATGATGGTGTCATGAACAGCGTGAACAGAGAGGGGAAGGCGTCACGAGGCAGCTGACATTTGGACTGGACTTTAAAATACGTAGGAATTTACAGATAAAGAAATAAGGAAGACAGAGGGAACAGCATATGGCAAGGCAAGGAACCAAAACTGGAAGGAAATTCAGTTCAGTGGGGAACACTGAAGCTAGAGGTTTGGGTGAGATTGGGAAGGGCTCTCTGTGCCACTGAGTTTTAACTTCATCCTGAAGGTGAAACTTCTGAAATGTCTCATGAACTCGAGGAACTGTATACCTTTTTGAAGTTTTAATTATAATTGATTTACAATAACACGTGAGTTTCAGATGTACAGCAAAGTGATTCGGTTATATATGTATTTTCAGACTATATTCCATTATAGGTAAAGGAAGATATTGAGTATAGCTCCCTGTGCTAGATGGTAAATCCTTGTTGCCTGTCTGTTTTATGCATAGTAGTTTGCATCTGTTAATTTCATATTCCTAATTTGTTTCTCCTTCCCCCCCTCTCCATTTTGGTGCCCATATCTCTCTTTCCTGAACAGCTTTACTTATTTCACTGTACCTCCTAGGTGGGCCCTTTCCCAGACATTGCCTCCATCTCTTTTTCGAGGCTTAAATCCTTGCTGCTCTGCAAAGCCTATCTGCATCATTTATCAGTTTGACCAAAAATTTTCTATAATATCTTATGGAAAAATCCAAATGATAGTTCTGCCTGAGAGTCTCCCTTTTCTAAATGCCTCCATTTTGTATTTGGAAATTTGTTGTGCCTCTCATTCACGGTCATCTTTTCATGGGTTTATGTCATTGTTTGGGGATTCCCTGGTGGCTCAGACAGCAAAGAATCTGCCTGCTGTGCAGGAGACCCAGGATCAATCCCTGGTTCAGGAAGATCCCCTGGAGAAGGGCATGGCAACCCACGCCTGTATATTCTTGTCTGGAGGATTCCATGGACAGAGGAGCCTGGGGGGCTACAGTTCATGGGGTCACAAAGAACTGGATGCGACTGAGCAAGTGACAACATATCATTGCTTCAAGGCAGAGATAGAGTCATGAGGAGCAAGGAAATGCTCATGAGGTGTGTTTCTACAGTGCTCACAGTGCCATGCGGGTCATAGGTTGCGTTCAATGAGTATTTTTAGGCCTATTGATTGTGTGAAATCCATGTGAGAAGAAGAGTTTCAACTGGATCCTTGTTTTTCTGTAGCTTTTCAAAAATTCAAACACTAACTAGTGTTCCAAACACCTGTTCACAGTTACAAGTTGGTGACCTCTTCGCTTTCTATAACATTTTGACCGGGAACAAATCATCAAGCAAAGCCTGAGAGAGCTAGAAGTGACCTTGGAGGATCGGCAACCAGTTCCATCCCTTCATTCTTTATGAGAGTTTTTTTTTTTTTCTCCAACGACTGAAATGACATAAATTCGTTGTAAGAAATCTTGGAATGTCTCCCCAAGTATAAAGAAAGAAGCATACAAATTGATCATATTTCTAGATCTCTAGTGAATTTTCCTTAAACTAAATTTTTAGAGGCAAATTTGACAGGTTGAAGAGGATTCACATGTTTAAAGTCTTTTATAACATCTGGCTCAATGTGCTTCAGTAAGATTATACCCATTTACCGTGTGTGTGTCTAGTACTCTTATTTTTGTGTAATGTGCAATAGACATTATTCTCAAATGACTAACAGCTTCTATAGTCAAAGGACTTTGAGCTTGCTGAGGCTTGGTGAGGACCTGAATGGAGAAGTGAGATGATTTCATTTTATTTAGATGTTGGCTTCACTGGATCATCATTATAGCACGCGGGCTTTCTCTAGTTGTGACGCACAGGCTTCTCTGCTTGTGGCGCACGGGTTTCTAGAACTCATGGACTCTCTGGTTGCCATTGTGCAGACTTAATTGCTCTGTGGCATGTGGGATCTTAGTTCCCCAGCAGGGGGTCGAACTCCTGTCCGCTGCTTTGGAAGGTGAATTTGTAACCGCTAGACCACCAGGGAAGTCCTGAAGTAAGATGATTTTAAATCTCTGCTCTAACTGTAACCAGTTGACAATTTCAATCTCCCCGAGAACAGAATAATTTCATGTCTGAAATTTTCATCCAGATTAAACTCATTCTGCATTCGATGCTAGTGTGCATGTGTGCTAAGTTGCTTCAGTCGTGTCTGATTGTTTGCAACCCTGAGGACCCTTTCTATAATAATATTATATACACACAATCCCAGCTTCACAATCCCAGCTTGCAGCCCACCAAGCTTCTCTGTCCATGGGATTCTCTAGGCAGGAAAACTGGTGTGGGTTGCCATGCCCTCCTCCAGGGGATCTTCCTGACCCTGGGATCAAACCTGCATCTCTTATGTCCCTTGCATTGACAGGTGGGTTCTTTACCTCTAGAGCCACCTGGGAAGAAGTCTAAGCAATTCCAAGACCAGGTCTCCTGCTGCAAAAATAATCTAAAACCTGTTCCTTGCAGTTTTGTCTGAATTTACCACCAACTCTGATAAAAGGGACACTTAACCTCTTCAAGCTTCCCTTGTCTTATCTTTGAAAGTGAGTGTGTTCAATGAAAGACTTAGAACCATCTCCATTGATGGAAACCCCTGGACTTATGACAGTTCTGTTTGTAGGGTGGGGGAAGTGAGATCTAGTTCAAAGCTAAGGCAAATCTGAAACAGAGCTAGAGTTAGGATCCAAAATTCCACATTTCCACTGGATAGTTTTTATTTATTTAGTACTTGCCACTGCAGAAGGCCCTTGGCCAGTCAGCCAGAGCAGAGGTTGCAAAGTTAGTTCTAGTTGCTGATACAGTTTGCTTCCAGAAAGGCATGGGAATTGGGATAAAGTGGAGCTGGAAATAGACTCCGAAGAAAATTTGAGATCAGTTCAGAGGGTGGAGAGATCACCTAATTGGGAGAGAAGGCAAATCTTTGTGAAAGAAGAAACTTTTCAGATATATCTTGGCAAGTAAAGATGGTGGAAGGCAGTTTTGAGGAATCTTGTCATTTCCAAAATATCATGATGACTAACCCTATGAAAGATGAAAATTTATGAAGAAAAGTTTCCATGCCACTACTACGGGATTATTATAAAATTTAATTTAAATTCCACTTTGACACAGTCATTCACTGAAAATCTTTGTATAACCAATATTGCGAAGCCTTTGCCAACGGATTACTTATTTGAATAAAAATTTAATATCACAAAATTTCAGCAAAAGTATGATGTCAGGCTTGTCGGGTTTGTTGTCTATCCCCTGATAAATTTTTAGTCCCCTCACATACAGCTATAGTCTTTCTCAGAATCTGAACTAGTGTGAAACTTTTTGTTCTCTGTGGTACTCTATAAGAAAACAATAACTTAGTTCACTTTTAAATATTTGTTTTTTCTATAATAATATTATATACACACAATCCCAACTTTGACTGTCAGAGGAGAGTTAAAGGTCCAGTGTTCTGACGTTTCTCTTGGACACTCACTGGCCATATATGAGGAATAAATATTTAAATCATAGAATGAGTAAACGTTGGAAGTATAATGGACAGCTGTTCTCTTTTTTTATCTGTTTGTGCTCCAATGTCTTTTAAATGCCCATTTTTTTTCTTTTTCTTTCTTCTCCCCACCCCACCCATCCCTTTTCCCCCTTGATATGCATACATTTGTTTTCTATGTTTTTTTTAATGCCCAATTTAAAATTTTTCTAGTGTAACAGACTAGCAAGAATAATCCCAACTAGTGGCAATATTGAAGGAGAGGGTGATTTAGTGCAGAAGCTCAGTATCGCTAGATTCTGCCACTGTTTCTGGTTGGGTTTTCATCTCTGCTGTCGTTGTTATCGTGAGATAACCAGAGCTTGAGTTATGGTATTATAACTCAATATGGCATTATAACTCAGATGGTATTATATGCTGATGCTGTGTTACTAACCTATGTAATTTCTGAGTTTCTCTTTATCAAAGGTGGCAGCCTTAATCTCTGTCTAATGCTGCAGCGCCTGGAGAGGTAATAATGATGATGATTTTTACCATCCCTGGGGTTTAAACTGTCTGCTCTGTTATGAGCCTGGCCCGGTGGCAGGGGGTAACCTCAGCACTCTCTCCTCCCTAAGCTCTTAGCTGTCAGCATTGGAAGCCCGCATTTGTATCTCATCAAGCTGGGAGTCCAGGATGGAGAGCCAGAAAAGGATGGGGGTGGGGATTAAATGCCTGAGATTAGGAGGAAAAGAAGCTGCGATAATGTAAAGGAACCTGTGGCTTTAAGGAAACAGAGAAGCGAAAATGGATGGGAAAGGTAAAAAACCACTAGGAGTCAAGAAAATGGTGGAAGGGATAAGGAGGACATGCCTTGGAATGAACTGTTTCAAGCCTGGCCCTTGTTGTTGTTATTGTTGTTTAGTCGCTAAATCATGTCTGACTCTTTGCAACCCCAGGGTCTGCGGCCCAACAGGCTCCTTGGTCCATGGGATTTTCTCAGGCGAGAATACTGGAGTGGGTTAGCGATTTCCTTTTCCAGGGGATCCCTATCCAGGGATGGAACACAAGTCTCCTGCTTGACAGGCAGATTCCTTACACCTTAACCATCCAGCAAAAGCTGATTTTGTCTTCCTCTGTCAAATCTTCACCCGGCCCCTCCGGCCTGCTGGGAAGCGGTCTTTCCCTTCGCGTGTGACGTGGACAGCTTAGGATGGGCCCCCTGCCATAGCTGCTGTTTGTCATGGCATGTTGTGTACATTAGTTTATCAATAAATGGTTGTAATTTGAAGATTTGACCTGCTTTCTCCAAAGAAGTTGCCATGAAGTTACTGCTGTGTGGTTGGCATGGCCTTTAAAGGTGCAGAATGCAATTATCCTAAAATTGAGAGAGGAGGGGTGGAGTGACCTGTGGACAGGTTCGGTGCCCTAACTGATGAGAAAAAAAGAATCGTGGAGGAAGTAAGTCGGGGCCATATGGACACAGAGAAACCAGGATGGGCAAAGAGAAAGATGTGGTGGGGAAAAAAGTTCCACGCTTCACTTTATTCATCTCTTCTTGTTATCGCTCCATCGTGGCCAGCGCTTTGCGAGCCCATGCACTGCAGGACACCAGGCTTCCCTGTCCTTCACTGTCTCCCGGAGATTGTGCGTCTCTTCTTTTCTTCATACTCATAGAAATGCTATATCCATGCCCAAATTTAAAAAAGTGTGAATATGTGAGTAGCTCTTGCTCAAATAGAGGAGGGAAAAGAGTCAACTTATTTTGTCTCTATCACTTTCTTTTGCCAAACTGAGCAAAGAGTCCTCTTTAAATTATCCACAATAACTGTAGTCAAAAATACAGGTTTGGGGCTCAAAAATTTAGGTTGGTTAATTTGGTGCGAATTTTAAAGAACATCATAAATTGACACCTTGACTTTTTTTGGTTTTGAAACAAAAATGCACACCTTTGCTAAGTTGATATAAAAAATGGCATTTATATAATAATTATGGGTGTCTTATTTCAGTCTTTTAAACATCATATAATTAAAGGGAAATGTTTGCAAATAGAATTATACCTACTAATATAGTTATAAGCCTTCTTTTTTCTTTAGTTTGTGATTTCTTTCTTGTTAGACTCTTTAAAATGAATCTTTTTCTTAAAATTTCCCTATTTTTTAAGAAACATATTTCGTGCTATAATACAAGGTGAAAACGAGATGGTAATTAATCTAGCCTAGCAATGAACAGCCACAAATTGCGATAGCACCCAAATAAGATCCAGAGAGATGGTATGGGGAGGGAGGTGGAAGGGGGGTCCAGGATTGGGAACATGTGTACACCCGTGGCGGATTCATATTGATGTATGGCAAAACCAATACAGTATTGTAAAGTAAAATAAAGTTATATATATATATACGAAAATTCTTAAGGTTAAAAATTTTAAAAAAGAAATTAAAAAAAGAGTGAATATCTAAAGTCAAATATAAGCATGGATATTATCCAGAAAGGAAAGAATAATTTAGTGTTTCTCTTGGTTTGTGGTCTTTGAGACATAATTGATAAATAAGTGAGATAATTAAATTGTCCTGGTGACAATGCCAGTTTTGAAGAGAAGGGACTATGGCTGGAAGTGGCCCAGTCTGCTGTTTTGAGGGGGAGAATCACAAATAGGGATGTGTCCCTTTTCCCTAGTTGAATCGGCTCCACTGTGCTGGGAGAGTTTGGTTTTACCTAGAAGATGGAATCTGGCCCCATGGGGGCAGGAGCTTGCTTATCTAAGCAGTCTCTGACCCCTGAGCTCCTCCCTGTGGTTCTACAGCACTTGTCACCTTGTAAAATTGGAGCAAGGGCTTCAACTGGGGTCAGTGGTTTCACCGCAAAGGCCAGAGGTCATTGGGAAAACCAGAAGCAATATCCAAATGACAGTGACAAGTGTGTGCAAAAACGGGGGTCGGGGAGACAAAGAGAAACCTGTGAGTTGATAAAGTTCATCTGTAGGACTCTCACAGGAGAGCATGAATCATCAGAGAGGTTCCCGAGTTACAACCAAGAAATATTGATGGTGATCAGTGGTGCAAAGGGTGATCACACAAACATAATAAAGAAGAGAAAGGAAGGCACGCCAGAGATAAAGGAGGCCTCGCTTTAAATGAATAGAGAGATAGGCTTAATGATTATGCTCAAATGACTGAGCTATTGATGGCAAAATGGCCAAGCTTCTCAACTGCTTTTTAAAACTGGCCTTTAGGAAGATAAATAAGGATAATTAAACAGTAATGAAGACCTGTTTCATTAAAAAAGAAGAAAACAAATAAATAGGCAAGGTCTTGGAGGATGTGTTAACCCGTGTTAATGGAAGTAGTAATGAATTCATCAAAATATGGATGCTCTCCTTTGGAGATCATGAAGAATAATGAGGGGGACAGAGAGAGAGGAAAAAAAAAAAAAGAGCTGATGCTGCGTGATTATTCAGGTCCAAGAATGTATATCCAATTGTTGGCAGAGATAGCATAGATAAAGCACAGATTCATTCTATATCTTATTTCAGCTTTTTTTTTTTTTTTCAGAATTCTTACACCAGGAACCTATTTATCATACCTTCCAATAAGACTTCAAACTCAGATTTCTGTCTTCTTTCTGCCCCACCTATAACAGTTTAAGGGAGTGTTGTTCTACATGTTTCACAGAACAAGAGACCCTTAATAATTTACTTCTAAATAGAATTAGTTTTAAACGTGTTCTAGGCACAGTGCCTACCAATGGTAAGTTCAGTGATCCCTCAGCATCCATGAGGCATTAGTTCCAGGACCTACCAGGGAGATGAGAATCTGAGGATGCTTCAGTCCTATAGTTGGCCCTCAAAGCTGCAGTTCCACAACCGCATATCCTGTAGTTCTATAGTATTTATTGAAGAAAGAGCCCACGTTGTGTAAGTGGACCCATACAGTCCAAACCTGTGTTGCTCAACGATCCATGTGTTCCACAGACAGTTGTGGAATAAGTAAATGAATTAGGAAAACCACGTTGCTAACAAATAGAGTATTTGAATGAGTAAATCTGTGAATATCTAGGGGCTATTAGAGCCATGAGCCACAAACAGCATAGATTTATCAAGCTTTTTATGTTAGACCAACTTAATTGATTTTGGGGGAAAATCTGCGAACAAGTGGAGAAAAAGAATGCACTGGATATATTATTATTTCTAAATACATTCAGATGTGAATGGAAGAATTGATACCAGGTCCCATAAAATCTAGTTCGGAAAATGAGTTCAAATTGACTCGAATGTGTCAAATTGATTGAAAATTGCCTGAAGGACTGCAAGCATAATGATAAACGGCAATGCATTGAGTCTGGGGGAGGGGGGGAATCTGTTCAGCAAGGTCTAACTGAGCATCTTCATTAATTATCTGAGAAAAGATGTAAACAGCACATTCATTAAATGTATAGAAGAGGCGAAATAGAGAGGCATTTTAAGCACTGGGTAGGGCTGCAGGTAAAACAAAGGGAGGCAGCCTGCTCAGGGATAGAATGATGCTAATAATCAGGTTGAAATCAGCTAATGAGCCAGCTTCCCTGGTGGCTCAGGCGGTAAAGAATCGGCCTGCAATGCGGGAGACCTAGGTTCGAACCCTGGGTCTGGAAGATCCCCTGGAGAAGGGACTGACTACCTACTCCAGAATTGCATGGGCAGAGGAGCCTGGCGGGCTACAGTCCATTGGGTCACAGCAGGGTCAGACATGATTTAGTGACTAAACAGCAGAAAGAATTAAGAGACTCAGCAGACAGATGATGCTAACAACTGACTATAGAGTGAGGGAGAATGAAGGAAGTGCAATGCTGGAGGTGCAGCAAACTGCTGTGGGAGTGAAGAAGGATGATGAAATGCTAGACGGAGCAGCCAGACTGCAGACTCATGTTGTTACACTGTAAGAAAAACAAGGGGGCAGGAGGCATTTACGGGAAGTGACCGGTGTCCGGTCAAGATTAACACAGTGAGCAACAAGAAACCACTGGGACAGAGTGACATATTTCTTCAAGCACACAGTACCAGCTACCAGCTATGGAGTCAGGGCGTTAGGGTTTCTCTAGTACAAACTCACCTCTCAGTGGGATCTTTTAAAAATTATTATTTTTTTCTTGTGTTAAGGGAAATTACTAGATATTATTCTTAATTTCATTTTTTATTATGCTTTGAGGATCAGTTCTATAGAAATACATATACTTATGTAAGAAAGTATTGCGCATAAAGATGTTCATTAGAGTATTATTTATAAATTGAACCAGTGGCAACACCCTGATGTCTCATAGTTGGGAAAAATTTTAAGTTTCCCATCTTTACTTGATGGGATAGTCTCCAGCCACTCATGGGTGTTTTTGAAGAATTAGAACAGAAAAATGTTCGTCTTTTAATGTTAAGTGAGAAACTAGGATGCAAAATTTACCTTGAGTTTAATTAAAAGCAACCAGCTAGTGTATACTTAGAAACAAAATATATCAGTGCTTGTCTTTGTCGAGGGGGAAGATGATGCTAGAAAATGTAGTATTAGTCGAGTCTGACCAATAATTTGTTCAGAGTGTTTATTCCTGTCTCTGAAGGTTTTTATTTGTATTTTAATATGTTTTGATGAGCCTCCAGTAAAGGTACTTAAGGACAGTACAGTGATTTTAGCTGTGTGGTTTTTCTTTGGGGAAAAAAGCTCTATTTCCTAATTATTGAGGGGGTATTAGCTCTCCTGAAGATGGATGTTCAGTAAGTACACCTGGAATGCCAAATGGGAACATGGCTCTTCATCTCATAAAACAGATGGAAGCCAATGGGTAAAAGACAAGGGTGTGTATTATCACCACCATGGTAAAGGAGGGGCTCATCACACACACACACACACACACACACACACACACACCCCCCTCCACACACGCGCTATCAATGATTAAGCCAGTTACTCTTAAGGACTGAGAGCCAGTGGGTGGATGAGATTATAAACACCAGACACACATGGTGAACAGGGAAAGCAGGCTTATTTTATTGAATATTTTTCTAAGTAGCATATTAAAAAGCAGACATTACTTTACCAACATAACATCTGTCTAGTCAGAGCTATGGTTTTTCCAGTAGTCATGTATGGATGTGAGAGTTGGACATTACTTTACCCACATAATGTCCATCTAGTCAGAGCTATGGTTTTTCCAGTAGTCATGTATGGGTGTGAGAGTTGAGTTGGACCATAAAAAAAGCTGAGCACCGAAGAATTGATGCTTTTGGACTGTGGTGTGGAGAAGACTCCTGAGACTCCTTTGGACTGCAAGGAGATCCAACCAGTCCATCCTAATGGAAATCAGTCCTGAATATTCATTGGAAGGACTGATGCAGAAGCTGAAGCTCCAATACTTTGGCCACCTGATGTGAAGAACCAACTCATTGGAAAAGACCCTGACACTGGGAAAGATTGAAGGTGGGAGGAGAAGGGGATGACAGAGGATGAGATGGTTGGATGGCATCACTAACATGATGGACATGAGTTTGAGTACGCTCCGGGAGTTGGTGATGGACAGGGAAGCCTGGCGTGCTGCAGTCCATGGGGTCACAAGGAGTTGGACATGACTGAGTGACTGAACTGAACTGCGTTGATAGTGCTGAGTGAGAAGCCCATTTCCAGAGAAAGTCTTAAGAAGAACCAGTAAAACTAGAGCTGGCAGGCTAGTCCTCTGAAATCTCCCTGAAACAGCGGAGTTGCTCTTCTTTCTTCCTGTCTCTTTTTATTCCGTAGTCACCTCATGTTCTTCCCTTTCATTCTCATTCGTGGCCTTAGTCTTAGGAGAACTGAAGTATATACCTAGGTGTGCACCTGGCCAGTGCTAAAGTAGTTTGTTTTCAGCATATTTGTTTCCAAGTATTTTTCATCAGAAGGGAAAAATCGTTCCATTTTCTTAATCGACATATTTTACCCTGAAAATTGCCGAATATGCAAAAGCAGAGGAACGGTACAATGACCCTTTGTTTATCGATGACCGTTTGTATATCGATGACCCTTTGAATATCGTCACTCAGATTCAACAGTTGTCAAGATTTGCTACACTCACTTCATTCAGCTCCCTCTTTTTTTTGTCGAAGTAAAGTCTCAGACATTGTGTTATGTTATTTCACCCTTATTTACCTCGGGATGCACCTTTACACATTATGGTGATTCCTCAGGTAATCATAATGTATAATCAGACCTAACAAAATGAACAGTAACTCCCTGGTATCATTCGATACTCAGTCCATAATGAGATTGTCTTGATTATCTCAAAGAGCCTTTTCCTAGTTGTTTTGTGTCCATCGAGATGGAGACAGAGCCCACACGTTACACTGGTTGTTCTGACTCCCAAAGCTTTTAAATCTCAGACCCTGCTTCCTCTCTTCCATCACCACATCTCTATCCCATTAACATGTTAAAGAACGTTCTTTCAGTGGCTTGGAAAAATAATGATGGAGTACTCTCAGGAAGGACTTGGGATTACAAGGTTGAGGATAGTTGCTGCTGCTAAGTCGCTTCAGTTGTGTCTGACTCTGTGCGACCCCATAGACGGCAGCCCACCAGGCTCCCCCGTCCCTGGGATTCTCCAGGCAAGAACACTGGAGTGGGTTGCCATTTCCTTCTCCAAAGCATGAAAGTGAAAAGTGAAAGTGAAGTCGCTCAGTCGTGTCCGACTCTTAGTGACCCCATGGACTGCAGCCTACCAGGCTCCTCCGTCCATGGGATTTTCCAGGCAAGAGTATTGGAGTGGGGTGCCATTTCAGTTTCTGTGAGGATTCTGCCGGAATATTTCAGATGCTTCTCTCACTTTTATTGTTAAGCACTTGGGAGGGAGATTTCCCAGCCTCCTTAGGTAAGCCAGTCTCATATCACTGAGAAGACAGAACATGTATTTTTTATTTTTAACCAGTACCCTTCCTAATAGAGGTCAGGGCTTTCCCCTTGATCTGACTTCAGTAGCACTGGGAGGTCTTTAGTTATTATCGTGGAGTTCACGTTGTGTTGTGTTAGTCACTCAGTCGTGTCTGACTCTTTGTGACACTATGAACTGTAGCCGGCCAGGCTCCTCTGTCCGTGGGATTCTCCAGACAAGAGTACTGGAGTGGCTTGCCATGCTAACCCCAGATTATGTCCCCCAGTGATTTATAAATATTTTTATGGCAGTGGTTCTATTGTTTTACGCATTTAAGCAAGAGGTCCTATAGCATAGTGATTAAGAGCATAGATTTGCCAAGAGGGAGGGGATATATATATACATATAGCTGATTCACTTTTTTGTACAGCAGAAACTAACATGACATTGCAAAGCAATTATACTCCAATGGAAAAAACCCACGGGTTACTGGTTTCAAATCTCATCTCTGCCACTTCCTAGCAGTACATGAGCTTGGAAAGTCACTTATCCTCTTGACACCTCAGTTTCCACTTCTGTAAAATTGGGATAACAATAGTACCTACCTTATAGGATTGTTGCTAAAATTAACGCACACATGCACACGTTGCTTAGAATGAAGACTGTCACGTACTGGACACTTACAGAAGTACTAGTTATTCCTGTTATAGCATTAGTATGCTGCTGCTGCTGCTGCTACTAAGTCACTTCACTCATGTCTGACTCTGTGCGACCCCATAGACGGCAGCCCACCAGGCTCCCCCGTCCCTGGGATTCTCCAGGCAAGAACACTGGTGTGGGTTGCCATTTCCTTCTCCAATAGCATTAGTATAGCCTTGTCATAAAACAAGAAAGTCAGTCAACCTCAACTTGCAGACAGTTAACCCTTAGTTTTAAAGAAGAGAGACATGTAAATAAAAAGAAACGGTGAATAATTTGTGAAACTGTATAAAAGTTATATTTTCAGTATTAGGAACTATTCTCTGGATCTGGATCATTTTTTCCCCTGGAGAAGTTGAAATGTCAGGTTAACAGCATTTCAAGTGAAATCAGCTGAGAATAGCGCCTAAGAACATAGCCCTGAAGAATCAGTTGTAAGAGTTTGCCTCATTCTCTCTTTTGGATGACTAATGTTTATTAAACTTGCATATTTAAATGAAAAAGCACAAGAAACTATTTTAACAGCGACTTCTGAACGCCAGCAAATGTTTCAAAGAACAACTGTAAGCTTGTTTTAACAATTCTCTACAAATTTCACCCCCCGCTCCCCACTTATCCCCCCAAAGCAGCTTTTGCAGTGTTAGCCTGAGCATGAAGGGCCAAATGTGAAGGGTGTAAAAGAGCCCATTGTCTAGGCTGCTCCTGCGTGACGTTGAGGCCCCGGAGGTGTGGGCCCAGCTGGAGGAGCTGGCCGGTCCACAGTGGCCTCCCCAGAGCCCAGCCGCCATGCTGCTGAGCAAGGCCACTTAGGAAGCTGCGTTGAAGATACTTCTTAGAACCCTGTGACTGGACAGACTGAAGTCCCTGGGAAGTTAAGTGACTCAGGTCTCACAGGAAGCAAAGAGGGGAACTCAGTTTGCCCTCCTCCTGGTCTAGAGTTCTCACTTTCATTCTGCACCGATATATTAATAGGGAGTAAGAGAGAAAGATGACATAGCCCAGGGCTTGGAAGACACCGGGTTACCTCTGTGAAGCAGGTTTCTTTCCTAAAAGACTCTGAGCCCTCAATATCTTTTAAAAATGTATTTATTTATTTGGCTGCACTGAGTCTTGGTTGCAGCAAACAGGATCTTCTCTCTTAGATGCTGAAGCTAGTTCCCTGACCAGGGATAGAACCCGGGCCCCCTGCATTGGGAGCTCAGAGTCTTAGCCACTGGACCACCAGGGAAGTCCCCCTCAATATCTTAAAAGGGGGTTATCATGCAACATTTCTCATATTTATTTGAACATGGAACTCCTTTTTAAATTGGATATGCTTTGGCTAAAAACTCCCCTGTCCAGTCCTTTACTTAAATAGAGTACACCACACAAGAACAGAAGGAGAAGGTGATAACATAAGCTCGGAATATTTATACTAGTCATCCTGACCTGTGTTTGAACTAAGGTCATACATTCTCCTATTGAGCCAGCAGTGGCAGATGAAGACAAGGAGGGAAAGGTAGAAATTGATTAAAGCGCTTATTTAGTAGGTAGAGCCAAAAAGAGATGAGCATGTTTTATTGTCTGTTCTCAATTCCTTGAATCATACAAGGAGGAGGCGAATTTCTCTTCTGACTGCGCCTCTTGTCTCGTGGCTTCCTTCCTGGCCTACATGAATTTTGCTATTTCTAGAACCAAGTTAATCCATTGTCTTTTGCTAGGCATCTTATTGATCTTCTGTGTTATTAATATTCACTTTCGGCTGCCAGATTAGCTCTAACAAACCATTTATGTTTATTTTTAGTGCACTTAGAATGCTGGGATGTATTATCCCGATTGCATTCTGAGTTGTGGCTACTAGGGACTTGAAGTGACTCCTTTCTCCTCTTTCCCCTCTTTTTCCTCTTTTTCTAGGAATTTTATCCTAAATGGAAATTAAGGAAATCTACAATTATGAATAAGCTGATCCGTTTTATTTTTTTTGAAATCTCAGTACTTCTGTTTCCATAAAAACAATGTTCCTAGGCTAGCCCACTACAAAATAATTTTATCCATAGTGATTAAAAAAAAATTATTTACTTACTGATTTTTGGTTGCACTGAGTCTTCATTGTTGGATGTGGGATTTTTCTAGTTGTGGCGAGTGGGGGCCTCTCTCTAGTTGTGTGACGGTTTCTCACTGTGGTGGCTTCTCCTGTTGCTGAGCATGGGCTTTAGGATGCTGGGCTTCAGTAGTAGTGGCTGCTCAGAGACTTAGTTGCCCTGCAGCATGTGAAATCTTCCCAGACCAGAGATTAAATCCGTATCACCTGCATTAGCAGGCAGATTCTTAACCACTGGACCACCAGGGAAGTCCATCCATAGTGATTTTTTTTAGTGCACTTTTGTAGCAAAAAGGAAGAAATTGTTTCAAACATCATAAAAGGTATTTACCCAGGTTTTAAACAGGTACCCCTCTCTCCTGCTCAGACTTGCTTGATGGAATCAGGGATATACTTTGGGTTATGCCAGGGCTATGGAAGCAGGGTAGTGTAGGATTAGATGCAGAGCTTTGGAGCCAGACTGCTGAGGTTGGTACTCCATCTCTGCCCCCTACTTTGGGCTCCTGGTAGGTAGGCTACTTACCTTTTCAGTGACCCAGTTTCCACACCTCTAAAATGGGGGTAATGATAGTAACTATCTCGCAAGGTGTCCAGTACTTAGAAAAGTGCTCTCATTGTGTTAGGTAAAACTCCTGGGATCAGTGGTTCCAGAAAGTAAGCATGTAATGTTAGGGGAGTTAAACTGGCCAACAAAGGGAAAGAAGAAAGACTGTCAGTGTAGTTGTGACCTGCAGTAGCATTAGGAAGAAAGGACTTAAAGGGGGAAGGGAAATTCATGGGTCCTTAAAAAAAAAAAGATTTAGGTAAATGATCTTGCTATTTTTTCAGTTTTGAGACCAAGTCTAATTCCTTAGCTACTTTAAATTTGAGTTTTCTTATTTTATAAACTGAAAATGACAGTGTTAACCTTGCAGAGTTATATAAAGTTTAGAATGATGTATCTGACATGCCTGGGACGTGTGAGACCTATTCTTATGGAAAAGTTATGTTGTAAGGTACCTCTGGCAAAATCACGGTTTGGTTTTGTTTTTCAGCCCTAGTTCATCTCTTTTATATCAGCAATCCATGGCCACTTTTGAAAAACAGAAAATTTAAAACAGTTGAGTCATTTGTCCAAGATCACACAGCTACAAAATGATTAAATTGGAATTTAAAGCTTGCAAGTATAGCTCTAAAGCCCTTACTCTAAACAGCACACAAATTTGTTAATCCCCATGGAAATAGTATCACTGTTTCATTTCTTAAGACTCCTCACAGAAAAGAAACAGTCTTCTGTTCCCCACACCTTGTTTGTTTTGATCTCTATGTAACTGCTTGGGTACTGAAAAAAAATGAAAAGGTGACCCACACCTTTGCTTTCCGCATCAAATCTTGTCCAGGAAACCTCGTGTATCTGGCTTCAGTTTGTTTCACTGGCAGAGTGTTCCCTGCAATTGCTCCAAGGATGGAATTTTGCCTTGTCATCTGACCCAAACCTAAACTTAGGGAAATTAATGAGAGTGAGCCAGTTTTTACAGAAAAGCTGACTCTAGTGAAACGTCCCCCCACCCCCAAGTCAGTTTTTTATTTGTATTTGATCTCTTCTGAATGGTGTTTGGCCCTCCTCTTTGCAAGTTTTGCAGTTTCGCTGTCCAACAAGCAGTATCTGGTAGGAGTTTTAATCAAATCCTTTGCCCTTCTTTGTGCTTGAGTAAATATGGTCAGCTTTCTTCATCCCCTCAGAAACAGGCTCCTACCCACTTCAGCATAGCTGCCCCACACTGGAGACCAAACACACGAACCTAAGCAAAGAGTCCAATGCCAAGGCTTGTTTCTTTTCTTTATTCTGTGAAATATTTACACACCATTTACTCAATAGAAAACTGACGCCATTATAAACAAACCCAGAAATAGGTGCTTTCTAACCCCTGTGTGCGAGCTGGATCGCTTCAGTCCTTCCGACTCTTTGCGACTCCATGGACTGTAGCCTCCTGGGGTCTTCTGTCCATGGGGTACTCCAGACAAGTGTACTGGAGTCGTTGCCATTTCCTCCTCCAGGGGACCTTCCCCACCCAGGCATCAAACTCGCATCTCTTATATCTCCTGCATTAGCGGGTGATTTCTTTACCACTAGCGCCACCATAGCGAAAACATACAGACAAAAAAACAGACACAAACAAGATTTCATTGTGCGGCTATTTTATGTGTATCTGGAAATGACGTTTTTAACAGCTCCTGTTTCCTTCTGTCTTTTCGGTTGTCTCCAGGTCTTCTCCCCACTCCCACTTAGCAAAAGATAAGGCTCCTGTTTGCACGAGGGCATTTACATAGGCCCGTCTTTCCTGGAGAAATATGGCAGCAGCTGAAACAGCACAGGCCTTGTTAATACTTAACACTGAGTAAACAGGGCAGGTAATGACCACTGTGAATACTTTCCGATGCAGTACAGCAACACAGATCAGGAAGAAAAAAATGGCACTGCTTTTTCTGCAGGGGGAAGAACTTTCTGAAATGAGATGTGAAAAAGCAACGGCCTGGCATACATCCTGTGTCTTAAGGCCTTTGTCCTTGGGAGCACTGCCGAGCCCACTCAAAGCTGCTGTTTAAGGATTTGCAGTCTCAGTACTGAGAAAGCTGGGAACTTAGCGGCAGACTCTGTAGTACCAGGAGATCCTCTCTTTAAAGTACACGGACCTTTAATATTTCTCCAAGNCTTGGGAGCACTGCCGAGCCCACTCAAAGCTGCTGTTTAAGGATTTGCAGTCTCAGTACTGAGAAAGCTGGGAACTTAGCGGCAGACTCTGTAGTACCAGGAGATCCTCTCTTTAAAGTACACGGACCTTTAATATTTCTCCAAGAAAATGAAGCAGTCAGATTAACCTACCTCAGTATTATACTGCAGGCAGCCTTTTATGCCACCTTCACTGAGGACACTCCTAGCTGCCCATTGCATGCTGAAGCTGTGTGATGTATCTTTTTGAGGACCTTGAAATATTTGCTGTAAAGGACTTTGGTACTTCCAAGAGTAACTCATGGGAAACACCTGTTAGATTAGGTCGGGTTTTCTGAAAAGATGCTGAAGGGTGCAGTTTGTGTGCGGTAGAATGATGAAGCTCTAAGAAAGATTCAGGACATCTCCAGGGAGCTTGCTTATCCTGTTGATCGTCTTCGTAAGTGGGAACCGATCATCTGGGTGACCAAGGGGTTGCCCATCTTCCTATGTGAGAGATTTAAGAATCTTTTTGTTCATTCATTCATTTTCATTCTTGTATCACTCTTGGATATTCCCTGAGCATCTGCTGTGGATCAGGCCATTTTTCTTAGTGCTGGCAATAAAACAGTGAACAAAATATCATCCCTGCCTCAAAGAGCTTTAGATCATCTGGGCAGACAGACAAGTAAAGGGCTAACTACAGTATGGTGAAACAGATACAAGACACATGAGATATGCTTCACCTAGACTTCTAAGGGATCAGGGAAGATTTCACAAAAGAAGTGCCTTAGAAACCCATTGATTTAGTAGGAGATTGTTAGTCAAAGGGCTTTCCAGGTGGTGCTAGTGGCAAAGAACCCTCCTGTCAATGCAGAAAAGGTAAGAAATTCAGATTCCATCCCTGGGTTAGGAAGATCCCCTGGAGGAAGGCATGGTAATCCACTCTGGTATTCTTGCCTAGAGAATCCCATGGACAGGGGAGCCTAATAGGCAACAGTCCATAGGGTCGCGAAGAGTTTACATGACTGAAGTGACTTAGCACACACTCAACGGTCAAACTGTTGAGTGGGGAAGTTTTCAAGACTGAGAAAATACACCAGATCCCTGGAAAAGAACACAGGCAATTCGGGGAATTGAAAATATTTCAGCATGGCTGCAGGGTAGAGTTCAAGGGTAACTTAAAATGAGTCAACAGAAACCACTTGGAACTCGAGTTGATTAAGAAGCTGAGGTTTAAATAACAATTTAGAAGCGAAAAAAAATCCTCCAGTGACTGACTTTTCATACTAACAATTTAAGTTGAGAGGTAAGATTCCATGTTTCTTTAGGTAATTTTTTATCTTTTAGTTTTTGGTCTTTTAAACTTTTTTATTTATTGTCAGTTATGACTACTCTTTGTTTATTACAATCATAAAAGTTGAGAAAACATATGGGTGCCCAGCATTAAAGGATTAATTACATTAATTGGTAGCAAGCGAAAATGCACTTTACAGTATAAAAAAAATTATAAAAAGGCATTGAGGAATGATCCAGTTTTTTTTCAACCCATTTTTTAAAAGTTATTAGGACGTGAGTAGGACTTCCCTGGTGGTCCAGTGTTTAAAAATCTGTCTTGTAATGCTGAGGATATGGGTTCGATCCCTGGTTGGGGAACTAAGATCCTACATGCCACAGAGCAACTAAGCCTGTGCCCCGCAACTACTGAACTTGCATGCCGTAACTAGAGTCTGTGTGCTGCAATGAAAGATCCCTCGTGATGCAGCAAAGATCCTGTGTGCTGCAGCTAAGGCCCAATGCAGGCAAATAAATAAATATTTAAAGAAACATGAGTAGCAGAGACCATTTCTAGTTCATCTTCCTGCCTCCTTCAGTGCCAAGCAGTACTTGATAACAGACTATCAAACATGCTTGTGGACACATTAACGAATGAGTGGGGAAGACTAAGTGTGGCCACAGAGACTGTTGGATATTTCATTTCACAAAAAAATATTAACCACAGAAAATGAGTTGCATGAAATTGGACAAAATTATTTTAATTAATATAATATTTGAAATTAGTAATCTAGGGCCAAATAAATGCCCAATGTGAAGTTAGTATAATTTAGTGAAATTAGACATAGAAAGGAATGAAACAATGCCATGTGCAGAGACATAGCTGGACCTAGAGACCTAGAGACTGTCACAGTGAAATAAGTTCGAAGGAGAAAGATAAAGATTGTATAGTATTATCACTTACCTGTGATAAAACAATAAAGATGAACTTACTTCCAAAGCAGAAATAGAGTCACAGATATAGAAAACAAATTTATGGTTATCAGTNCTAGAGACTGTCACAGTGAAATAAGTTCGAAGGAGAAAGATAAAGATTGTATAGTATTATCACTTACCTGTGATAAAACAATAAAGATGAACTTACTTCCAAAGCAGAAATAGAGTCACAGATATAGAAAACAAATTTATGGTTATCAGTGGGACAGGGTGGGTGGGATGAATTAGAAGATTGGGATTGACATATATATGCTACTATGAATAAAATAGATAAGTAATGAGAACCTACTCGATAGCACAGAGAACTCTATTCAGTGCTCTGTGGGCCACCTACATTGGAAGGAAATCTAAAAAAGAGGGGATATATGAATCCATATAACTGATTCACTATGCCATACAGCAGAAACTAACCCAACAATGTAAAACTTCTATACGCCAATAAAAATTAAAGATAAACAAGACAAAACAAAAAAAGAGAAACAAGATTGTTTTCCTTATTTAGAAATTTATCACTGCTATAAAAATATTGAAGTATACTTTTGACTTGTTTATCATATATCGTAAGGAGATACGTGGAATCCACTCACTTTCCACTTTAGTATTTTTGTATGAAGACTTGATTTTTTTATGGTGTCTTATACATTATTGATGTTTTTGAGCTGTGGTGTTGGAAAAGACTCTTGAGAGTCCCTTGGACTGCAAGAAGATCCAACCAGTCCTTTCTAAAGGAGATCAGCCCTGGGATTTTTTTGGAAGGAATGATGCTAAAGTACTCCAGTACTTTGGCCACCTCGTGCAAAGAGTTGACTCATTGGAAAAGACTCTGATGCTGGAAGGGATTAGGGGCAGGAGGAGAAGGGGACGACCGAGGATGAGATGGCTGGATGGCATCACCGACTCGATAGACGTGAGTCTGAGTGAACCCCAGGAGTTGGTGATGGACAGGGAAGCCTGGCGTGCTGCGATTCATGGGGTCGCAAAGAGTCAGACACCACTGAGCGACTGAACTGAACCGAACTGAACTGACTGCAGGAGACACAGGAGATGCTTGTTCGATCCCTGGGTCTCGAACATCCCCTGGAGTAGGAAATGGCAGCCTGTTCCAGTATTCTTGCCTGGAAAGTCCCATGGACACAGGAGACTATGGCGGCCACAGTCCATAGACTCACAGAGAGTTAGACACAACGGAGCACATGTTTTGAGAATTCTTTATATGTTTTAGATAGAATTCTTTTGTCAAATAGGTGGTTTGCAGTCGTTTTCTCCCAGCCTATAATTTGTATTTTTTCCCTTCTTTTTTAAGAGTCTTTCACAAAACAGGAGCTTTTAGTTTGGTGAAGTCTAGCTTATTAATTTTTCTTTTACTTCCTCTGCTTCTGGTATGAAGTTTACAAACATTTTGCGTAGCTCTAGATCTCAAAGATTTTTCTCTTTCCTGAAAGAAAGAACACTCTTTTTTCTAAGAAGATTTACTTTGACATTTTATATTTAAGTCTGTGACTCATTTTGAGTTAATTTTTATATAAGGTGTGAGGTTTGGGTCAAAGTTCTTTTTTATCCCTTACCTATGCAAGTTCAGTTGCTCCAGCCCATTTGTTGTAAAAAGTTATCCTTCCTACATGAAATTGTTTTGAACCTTTGTGAAAAATCATTTGAACATATTTATGTTGTGTCGAGGTATTTTGGATATATCTGTTCTGTTCCATTGAAATACTGTTTATTTCTCTACTACTATTGCGGTCTTGTTTACTGTCTAGTCTTGGTAATCAAGGTATCAAGGTATCAATCAAGGTAATTGATTCCTTTCATGTCATTCTTCCTTTAATATATAATTTTGGCTGTTTTGGTTTCTTTATATTTTTATACAAAGATTGGGGTGTTCTTGTCTTTAAAAAAAAAGAACTTGCTGAGATTTTGATAGAAATTGTATTAAACTTTTATATCAATTTGAGGAAATTGACGTTTTTATTGAAAACTATGTTGAATATTTCAGTCCATGAATTCAGCAAGTCTCTCCATTTTATTTAGAACTTCATTGATTTCATTTATCAATATTTTTAGTTTTCAGCATATAAGTCCTTACATGTTTTAGTAGACTTACGTCTTTTTTCTTTTCAGTGATTGTAAACGGCATTGTAGTTTTAATTAAGGTGCCTGCATTTTTTGCTGGTGTATAAAAATATAACTGCATTTTGAATGTCAATCTGGTGTCCTGCTACCTTGCTGGTCTTAAAGTTGGAGGAACTTTTTCGTGGCGTCCTTACTGTTTTCTGCATAGACAGTCGTGTCCTCTGCAAATAGAAACAGATCCTTTCTCGTCTCTATACCTGCTATTTCCCCTTCCTGCCTTATAGCCCTGGCCAACACTTCTAATACTGTACTTTATTGAATAACAGTAGTGAAAGCAGACATTCTTGATTTGTTTCTGATTTTAGGGAGAAAGTATTCAGTCTTTCAGCATTTAGGATATAATATTTTATAGATGCTTTTTATCAACTTGAAGAAGTTTCCCTCTGTTCCTGAAAATTAAGAATTTGAAAGAGTAAATAGTTTTGATTATTATGTAGATTATTATTGTTTAGCTTAAGATACTCTTACAGAGTTTATCTTCTTGTTAGTTTTATATACCTTTAAGACTTATGCAAAACCAGACAACCCAGAGAGGCAGATTTTTTTAACTGCCATTTCATAAGCTATATACAATTTCATTTCTTTTTGCTCTTTGTATTTGACTTTGATTCCTTTCTCCTTCTGTTTTTTTAACACATCAATAAATGATACATTTACACCATAATTGCCTAATAGAAGCCTTTTAATTTACCCTTTAGTATATATTTATAATGAATATATAAAATATTTTTTAAAGTATCCTAAAATTAATTTCAGTTGAGAGTCAAATTAATCTTTATTTGATTTGTGCTTGCCTTGTTTTCACTCAAAATTTTGTTGAGAATATGCAATTTTACTTTATCCTATAACATTAAATTTCACCAGACCTACTCACGAAAAGGTCTATTTCTTCAAGGCAGGCTATGAACATAGAACAAGTATACCTCCAAATTATGAAAAACTATAATAACAAAATGTTTAACTTATATAAATTATATTCCATTGCAACCTACTGAGTCACTCATCAACATAAAAAATTTTTCCCTTACATATTCTTCTATATTGTCATCTAGACTCTAAGTGCCACGAGGGATATTGTCATTTCTTTCCTGTTTATCTCATACAGTGAGGCACTCATTTGTATTTGTTGAATGACTGAATAATTTCTAATGGCTGTGATACACCATTGTTTATTTTTATTTAAGCTGTTCCCTCTATGTTGGACATTTAGGCTGTTCCAATTTGGGTGAAAATGATAAATATAAAACTAAATCTTTGTACTCCCTCCTGCTTTGATGAGTCATCTCATTTCAAATTAAGTTACATCTGCATTAGACTTTTGAACATCCATCTAAAGTCTGGTCATTTTGAGGACTCCACTCTCTGGTTGGTTGGATANCAATTTGGGTGAAAATGATAAATATAAAACTAAATCTTTGTACTCCCTCCTGCTTTGATGAGTCATCTCATTTCAAATTAAGTTACATCTGCATTAGACTTTTGAACATCCATCTAAAGTCTGGTCATTTTGAGGACTCCACTCTCTGGTTGGTTGGATACTTAAGTCAAGCGGCTTAACAGATGAGGATGTGGCATTACTTCACTGTTCTACTGTTGGGAAGTTGGAAAAGTGTTGAGTGGTGAGTTCTTGAAAAGAACTGAGAAGGAGGTTGGCCTGGAAAGATTAAAAACCTGTGACTAAAAGACTGGTTTAGCAGAAGATGATGGAAACGTGGTTCCAAGTTGTGTAGCTTCTGCGGTGCTGGTCCTGTAGAGATTGGCTCTGCCTATACAACCAAAGGAAGCCTCCTCACATGCTGGAAAGTTGAAGATGTAGTGGACTATACACATCATTCCTCTCAGAAGAGGCAAGGAGCCCCAACACTATTTGCTGACATACATTTGTTGACAATGCCTGTGCCTGATGGTCAAGAAGGGGTCTCTTTGCGGGACTGTGGAGAGGTACAGAGATACCAAAAATATGATGCTTGCCCTCAAGTAACTTAAACTGGGGAGGTCAGACTGAAGTTCTGTGCTAAGAGTGCAGCGTTCAGAATTAGGTAATCTAAGTTTAAACCATGCCCATTCCTGGGTATATGACTATGAGAAAGTTATCTAAGTTCAACAAACCTCAGTTTACTCATGTGTAAAATAGAATAAAGATAACATTCAAGGCTATTTTGAAAAATAAATAGAAAAAAATGCATATAAGACTCTTGGAACAGGACTTAGCATGAAATCGGTATAAATTTTTTCTCAAGAAAATTGGCACAGAAGACAATACAGCATTGTGTCAGAGATAATACAGAATTTCAGACAACAGAAAGATTGCTTATGGCTAGATTAAAGGGGCTTCCCTGGTAACTCAGTTGGTAAAGAATCTGCCTGCAATGTAGGAGACCCCAGTTTGATTCCTGGGTCGGGAAGATCCCCTGGAGAAGGGATAGGCTACCCACTCCAGTATTCCTGGGCTTCCCTGGTGGCTGAGATGGTAAAGAATCCGCCTGCAACGTGGGAGACCTGGGTTCAATCCCTGGATTAGGAAGATCCCCTGGAAAAGCGAACAGCTGCCCACTCCTGTATTTTGGCCTGGAGAATTCCATGGACAGAGGAGCCTGCTGGGCTACAGTCCATGGGGCCTCAAAGAGTCGGGAATGACTGAGTGAGTCTCACTGTCACTGTCAGTGAGATTAAGGAAGATGCCACAGAAAAGGTAGAATCTTAAAGGACAGTTGGAATTGCAGGTGGCTGAGAGAAAGTGTAAGGGAGGTACTCCAGATAAAGAGATGACATGAGACCAGGAAAGAGGAAAAATGGAAAGGTGTGTCTGTGCTGTTGGAGGCAGCCCAAGTGAAAGGGTAAAGATAAACTGAACCATGCGGGTGTCCCTGGCAAGCTAAGCATCTGCCTCCTGAATATTGTTGAACATTTCCTAGTGGGATAGTAAGGGGGGAATGATTTTCTATTAATAAGATTAGTATACCTTTCTCCAGTTCTTCTCCTGTGGCTCAGCAGTAAAGACTCCACCTGCAAGGCAGGAGACATGAGTTTGATCCCTGGCTGGGGAAGATCCCCTGGAGGAAGGCATGGCAAGCCACTCTAGTATTCTTGCCTGGAGAACCCCATGGACAGAGGAGCTTGGTGGGCTACAGTCCATAGGGTCACACAAAGTCAGACACAACTGAAGTGACTTAGCATACATGCATACCTTTCTCCCTGTTTCTTTATGTTCAAAAGAAGATGTCTATTACATGTTCTGAATGCAACATGATATTGTAACTTATTTGGACTTGCATTGCATATTACAATCTTCTTTAATCACTCACAATTCGATACAGTTTGTTGTCCGTACCACAGACAAAGGTAATCTTGGAGGATACAGTCACGTGGTTTCTTTGCACGAGACATTGTTTCCTTGGATGTTAGTTGGTCTGGTTTACATTTCACTAGTGAGTAAGGAATTTGAGGGTAGAAACCTGAGTTAACTGGCTCTGTATTTCTGATTTATTAGTAATGTTTCAGTGCCCCCTATGGGATCTCATTAGGTGTCCACGTCATTGGAGAAGGAAGATGAAGGATGGAAATAGAACCCAGAGCTGGAAAGGTAGACTAGAGCCAGATTCTGAGGAAACTTGACTCGCTGGCTTAAAAGGTAGGGATTGTATTTGTTAGTCCAAGAGGTCTCTTGGAAGACTGCTAAACAAGTGCCCACATGGAGTATGGGAACATTTTTTTTTTGGTAGTGAAGGGTGTCAGTGACTGAAGGTGGAAAGCTCCCTTGGTGGTAATTTCAGAAATGTAGGTCTGAGGTCATAAATGCAGCCTTTGGATGGCAGGACAGCATCTGGAAGGAAACTGAGAGCTGGGCCAGGATGAAAAAAGAGCAGATGGGCTGGATGGCTGATGATAGAGAGGAGGCTGGGGGAGGGAGTGAGCGGGGCGGTGGAGACCTTAAGTCACATCAACCTTCCAGGTATGTCAGTCACCACAGCCTGTAACACTCACAATTTATGTCCTCTGGCAAATACAGGCTGATAGACTGTCATACATCAGGGGAGCTGAAGCTTAGATTTCAGAAGCAAAACTCGTCTTTGTATCTAAACAGCACCCCTTTTATCTCCTTTTCCTCATTGAGTTAGTTCCAAAGTATAAGTTTTTTGGTTGCCAAACTTGCAAAAATTCTGTTTCTCAAAACTTTCCATTTTAAAGTTTCTTTCTCACGAGAAAATTAGTCTGATGGAAGAAGTATTACATAAGTAACTGAAACCTCTGTAGACCTTTTTTGAGGTTTATGTTACTTCTCTAATACATGTAAAAATTAATTTAGACTTACTAATTCAGAAATTTTTATAATTCAGACAAGTAGAAATTTTCCTTGTGATTCTCCATGAAAAAGGTTTTCCTCCCTTTCCCCTTATTTTTCCCTTATGGCTTCCCTGGTAGCGCAGATGGTAAAGTGTCTGCCTGCAATGCAGGAGACCCAGGTTCGATTCCTGGGTGGGGAAAATCCCCTGGAGAAGGAAATGGCAACACACTCCAGTACTCTTGCCTGGAAAATTCCATGGACAGAGAAGCCTTGTAAGCTACAGTGCACGGGGTCACAGAGTCACGATGGAGCGACTTCACTTCACTTCCCTTATTTTTCAGAGGTAGAATGTTTAAGATGGGTTGAATAGAGAATAAATTGTTTCTAGCACTTTGGGAAAATAAGAGCTAATAAAAGCATCTCTTCTCCACATACAGAAACTTGCCAAGCTACAGATGAACAGAGAAGTTAGAAGTATATAGCCAAACTTTAAGCACTAAGAAAAATCATTAGGACTCTTAATGTACATGACCCAAAAAGGGGAAAAAAAACCACCCCTCTTTGGAGTATAACTAAATGAATGGCCTTTCTCTACTTCTCAAAATCATCAAAGTATAATATTTAGGGCCTATATGCCTCATATATTGTTGTTGTTTAATTGGATCATTACTTCATTAGTTTTCCTTATTTCAAATTAGAAATAGCTTCATGTTTTTTATTGTGTGGTTCTGAAGCGACTTAGCAGCAGAAGTGGTAAAGAACCTGCCTGCCAATGCAGGAGACGTAAGAGATGAGGGTTCTATCCCTGGGATGGGAAGATCCTTTGGAGAAGGAAATGCCAGCCCACGCCAGTATTCTTGTCTGAGAATCCCATGGACAGAGGAGCTTAGTAGGCTATGTTCCATAGAGTCGCAAACAGAGAGAACTGAAGCGACTTAGCACGCACACAGGCCCTGTTCAAAATATTTTGACATTTTCTTTCTTTTGATTGATCCTAAAGGATTTTTTCTAACATGAGTGGATCTTATGAAACTGCTGTGGATATGTGAATATACTCAGCAAAATGCATTCAAGGAGATACCTTAAGGACTTACTACCCTTGGCAATAGTTATGTTTTATTGATTTAGTTCTAGTTAGTTATGGGCTTGAAAACAAATAGCATTTCTTTGAATGAAAAATTCCTAATTCTAATTTTTGAATGGTGCACACTTATCTTCCCCCTACAAAGAGAATGAATTAAAGAGCAAATATGACTTTACTAGCAAATAAGTATATATTTACATATTCAGTTTGAATGAATGCTAACATTTAGAAAACACTTCTGCCATATGGCACAAACATAGATGTGTGTGTATATATATATAGGTGTACTTATCAGTGGTACAAATTTCCAATCACCCCAGTCAAAACATCTGATTTAAATTTGTTCCTGATGCCGAATGCCATATATGCAGTTTGGAATCAAGTGAAATGAGCCTTTTTAAGAAAGGTCTAGAACTAACTTCTAATCAGGGCCCTAGTATTTGTAGCTAACATGAATGCTTTTTTTTTTTTGAAGTGGGGCATGGTGGAGAATAAAGGATGACGTTTTTCTGATGCTCTTTGACTTTAGTTAGTATATTCTGTGCCATTTTCATGCATGGAAGGGTAAAGCTACCTTTTTCGCGGGGAAACAGCATTTTTAGAATGTGGAGGAAGCCGATGAAAGCAGTGCCTATTTCCACACCATCTTAGTTGAAATCAATTTCTCTGAAAAGCCAGAAGTTCATTCATTTTCTATAGCATCCAGTCATCCGCTTGACAAATGGTAAGCTCAGCCTTAGGATGTTTAAATAACAGTATTATGCTAATAGGGCTTCCCTCACGGCTCAGCTGGTAAAGAGTCTGCCTGCAACGCGGGAGACCTGGGCTCAATCTCTGGATTAGGAAGATCCCCTAGAGAAGGGAAAGGCTATCCACTCTAGTATTCTGGCCTGTAGAATTCCATGGACTGTGTAGTCCATGGGATAACAAAGAGACGTACATTCTGTCTCAAATGAGTTTAGCTTCAAATGACAAAATTCCTTGATTTTAGACCTTACTTTGTTACTCAGGACATTTTTGTTGAGTGAAATAAACAACCAACTCTTGTGCCTGGATTACTGAGATTAGTTTCTTTGATTTAAGAACTTCTTAGTGAAGTGATACTTCAGATATATTATTATTATACATGTTGGAGGAGGAAATGGCAATCCACTGCAGTAATCTTGCCTGGGAAATCCCATGAAAGGAGCCTGGTGGGCTACAGTCCATGGGGTCCCAAAGAGTCGGACATGACTGAGTGAGCATGCACACACACACAGAACACACATAATACTTTACTGCTGAGTAAGAGAATTCACTCATGGAAAGACTGTTAAACATTGATCAGCATAGTTGATTGAGGACCGGACACCTGAGGGAAAAGATGTCTTGCTAACCAGAATAAGAGTCCAAGGAATTTGCTGGGGGAACACGTTCTATTTTGGCTTCACTGGTGGCTCAGACGTTAAAGAATTCTCCTGCAATGCAGGAGAACCAGGTTCAATCCCTGGTGGGGGGCTGGGGAAGATGCTCTGGAGAAGAGAATGTCAACCCACCCCAGTATTCTTGCCTGGAGAATTCCATGTAAAGAGGAGTCTGGCAGGTTACAGCTTATGGGATCACAAAGAGATGGACACCACTGAGCGACTAACACACACACACACACGTTGTCTAAGCTGAAGTGTGGCATGGACTAGGGAAGTGGGTCAGGATTGGCAACATTTGTGATGAGATGGCTGCGGGAATCTTACTTTGAAAAAGTGAGACAGCTCAAGCCGCAGGATGAAGTCTGGCAACTGTGGGCTTGCTGATTCCTGACTTTGACCCCACTCTGTGCCTTCTGGCGATTCCCAGTTGATAAACCCAAATTCTAGGGACTGAGACGCTCATCACATGTTAACAACAGGCACGGGCTCATGTTCTAGCCCAGTATTAGCTGTTGTTGGACGTGAGCAGATAGATGCCTACAGATGTACAGTGGTATTACACAGACTGTGTTTTGGGTATCGGTCATGATGTTATACTAAGAACTCAAATTCACAGGGATAACTACCATCAAGTCAAGGTTTGGAAGGCATTACAGATTTAAGGAAAACTGAATGTTTTAAATATTCAGAGAACTCCAGCTTAAGACAAAAAAATCTACAGATTATAATTTATGAGCAGTTTCCATGTCCCCTTTCTGTCAAATCCACTAGTAAAGAGCTTGTGGCATGTGGAAGCATACAGTGGGTCTACATCCCTGTGAAGAGGGGGCACAGTTTGGGACTGACAGGAAAATGTGTTCTGTAGCCAGATCAGTTGTGAATCAGGTTAATGACTGTGTGTGTGTGTTTGTGTGTGTGTGTGTAAAGGTTGTTTACAGATATGGATCCATTTNCATAAGATATGATGCCTTTAAAATGGACAGTGTGCCTGTGTGGAGTTGGAAGTTACGTGTTCTTGATGTAATAGTTTCTAGTGAAAAATACAGGGGGTGGGAGGAGGAGGGAGGGAGATGAATGAGAGGGTGGGGCTTGTCCTTAGGTAGCATAGCAATAATAACTAAAGGGGATTGCTGCTAACACACCTCACCCAATATTCTGGGGGTATGGAGAGACCTGTCAGCATGCCCTGGCTTCTGGGCCATGGTTAATAAGGAATGAAATGTGACAACAGATGCCTTGTGAATTTAAATGGCCAGGTACATGTTTAGAATGGCTTCTGAAGGAAACACATGCCTCCCCATTCTGGCTAGCGTAAGGCATTAATGATGGCTTGGTGGGGCTTGACTCTAAAGAGCTCATTTACAGTCTCTCCCTTCCCTTCTGCCTGTTACCTGTAGCTAACAATGCTTTTTAAGTGATGCTCTTGCTTGTGCTGAGGAGAACAGGGATGGGAGAAAGACGGAGTTGACAAGGCTCTTAGCCATCTGTAATTGACAAAAAAACTTGCCTTGCGGGAACTTCAAGCACTCACGTATAGAAATCTTATACCTGGGACAGACTTAATTCAAAGAGTCGGATCCTGATGGTTAGAAACACAGAACCTGAGCTTAGAGGGTGCTGCAGGCCTGATGGTTAGAGACACAGAACCTGAGCTTAGAGGGTGCTGCAGGCCAGTTCCTAGGACACAGAGCCCGAATGTGGCCACACCAGGGCTTGAATCTGGTGCGGTTTCAAGACTTTCAGGGGCACAGGCTTATGTTTTGGTCCTCTTTGAAGGCTATCACTGGCAAAATGTCATTATCCCCAGACACAGAAAGAGCATTTGCTGGTGGTAACCCTCTATGCCAAAGCCAGTGAGATCAGATCCTGTGTTTCTCACTACCTTCCTGAGCTGTCTGAAATTAACCATATTGTCCTGACAGGCATCAGGCCCTTGACTCCAGCCATCTCAGAGCTCTTGTTTCTGCCTCTCTCCCCTGCACTGCCCCCTGACCTATTCTCTACTGCTCAACACCAGTTAACATCTTTTCTCTTTATACCCACGGTGTGTCTTATATTTTTCTTACACTCGGTGTTTCCCTCTTAGTCTATTTGAAATTCTGTCCAAGAGCTCCTCCTGAAATTTTCTCTTAGGTAACCCAGGCCTGCCCCAAGAAGCAGTGCTGGTATCATTTCCAAATGGGCCCCAGCCTAGCACGGCAGGGTCAACACAGGACAGGCTCAGGGGCTGGAGATCAAGTCCTGGCCGGCAGCAGTTCAGGAAAGAGTGTTAACCCCCTGTGGACTCCCCTGCAAAGGTCCCTCCAGCTCTAGAATTCTAAATCCTCTTAATACTGGGTTGGCCAAAAATTCATTTGGACTTTTCCCTAAATATTACAGAAAAACCCAAACAAACTGTTTGGCCAACCCAGTACATTTACAGAGAGGGATTTTGAGGAAGAATTGGTCAACTGAAGCATCGACCGAGTCAAACTGTTATTAAAAGCCCAGGCTCCTGGAGCCCAGACCTTTAGTCCCAGGCTGGAGCTGAGTGCCTTGTCCCCGCACTGCTCTGCCTCTGTGGGCACATCTCCACCTGGCTCTGCCAGCTCTCACTCGAGGGACCAGTGCTGCTGGTGAAGGACAAGGACAAGGGATGCTGAGTAATTGGAAAAGAATTCTCATGCACACAAGTTCCTTTTCTGCCAAGATGGTTTGGGTATATCTAGTAAACAAATCAAGGAATGGGGGTAACTGTGTTCATGTAATTTTTTTTCTGTGTTGTGTGAACGTTCTGATTCTGTTCCAGAATGTAAGCTCCTTACAGGCAAGCCATGTAATGACACAGTGTTAGGGGTCTGTGGCTTGTTCTTGTTTAGTTGCAAAGTCGTTCCGACTTCTTTGCAACCCTATGAACTATAGTCCGCCAGGCTCCTCTTACCCTGGGATTTCCCAGGCAAGAATACTGGAACGGGTTGCCATTTCCTTTTCCAGGGGATCTTCCTGACCCAGGGATTGAAATCGCATCTCCTGTTTGGCAGGTGGATTCTTTACCACTGAGCCACCTGGGAAGTCTCTAGGTAATTAGTGATAGTAACAGTAAGTCCTGGGTATTCTGATTTTAAGTCTGATGGAATTTAAAGTCATTATCATCTTCTGAATATTTATGAATGTATCATGAAAATGAATTTGATAGAAAGTTGACTAATCTTACTCTTTCCCATCGTGACATTAAAAATCACTATTTGTGTTTTCTGCTTCTACTCTGTGTAAATTTTCCCACTTCAGACCTCAACTTGAATATCTTTTCAGATTTTTATGTTTATTCTAAATGTAATCAGAGATCAACAGGACAGATTTCAAGTAGAGAAAAAGCAATAGTGTTCATATGAATGGTTTGGTTTTCATCTTTCTATGTTGCTGTGAAAAAGGCATGGTAGTCCAGATGTGAATCTGGTTTTGTTGGCGATATTTTGAAAAGGAAGGTGTCTCCCACTGTATCTGCTAAGCCAAGGCTGTGAATAAATAATGAGGGAAATATAGATTTCATTATCCAAATAAGTTTGAGTATATGGGGAAAGGCTCATTCTGTTTTTTGTACAATCATCTGGTTAAGCTGGGAAAGATTGATACACAAAATAATACCTTTGATGCATGGATGAAGGTGTTCATATGAATGGATGTGCAAACAGGTGAGAGTATTCATCTAGCTCTTGTATTCACCTGTAATTTTGACTCATCTCCTATGAGGACTCAGGAGAGGGGTCAGCTTACTTTTTTAGACACAGCTCTGTACCAGCTTCAGTGACTTTGGCTTGTCATTTTGCTGTTTATGAGCTTGAGACCTCCTGGGGGCATTCTTTAAGCACTTGGCTTTCCTTTCACTGGTATTATAATACCTCCTCCCTACCTTTCTTAAACGAGTATTAGAACAGTTATCAGGATATATAGGGTAACATCCCCCATGAGAAGGCAGTTTGGAACCTTTGAAGTGGTTTCATTATAGAGAAGAAGCTCTGAAATTGTGTTTTAACATGGTAAGAACTGATGGTGGCTAAAACTGCAACTGCTCATGGGGAAAATTGGAGAAGGATGCTGCAACTGTTGCAGACATCTATTCCATTCTGGACTGAAACAGCAAAATCAATCTGTGCTGTGTTAGTTTATTTGAGATCTGGTTTTGTGATCATACTTCCCTGGTAGCTCAGATGATAAAGAATCTGCCTCCAGTGTGGGAGACCTGGGTTTGAACCCTGGATTGGGCAGATCCCCTGGAGAAGGGAATGGCTACCCACTCTAGTATACTTGCCTGGAAAATTCCAAGGACAGAGGAGCCTGGTGGGCTACAGTCCATGGGGTTGCAAAGAGTCAGACATGACTGAGCGACTAACATGCCTTTGAGCATGCCTTTGAGATCATACTTGCAGTTCATTTGAGGGACTGATGGCCACATCCTTCATTTTGAGGAAAACTCTCAAGCAGAAGGGGTGCTGGGATAAAGATTTGGGTAGCTAGCCCTTTAGTTTGGTTTTGATGTAAATAGAGGGAGACCAGGTTGTGGTGATTAAGGGACAAGCAAGCATTCAGGCCTATTTTTCTGGCTGTGGTACCAATTTGTTACATGATCTTAGGCAGATACATTTATGTTCCTTTAAGGGGCTGGTATTGATTTGAACTTCACTAGCTGCGGGGAGTTTTAGTTGATGTTGGCAAAACACTCCGTGTTCCCAGGTTGACACATGCTATAGGAAGCGCTGTGTTTTACTTCAGAGATAGGATCTAGAGGTTCTGAATCTCCTCCTGCTTTTTGGACTCTGTCTCATAATTTCAGACATAGAACAGTAAAGCACCTCAGTCTTTATTGAGGTAAATGAAGACGACCCCAACAGTTTCAATGTATTAATCAAATGACATTGCTGTTTTAACCACATCTCAATCAGATGCTTCCTTGAGACTAAATGGAAAAACCCACTATGACTTTCAACAGGAAGATCGTGTGAAAAAGTAAAATGTAGCTATTCTTGGATGTTTTTAGGGAAGGTATTTTTAAAGTAATCCTTAATTATATCCTTCATATGGCATTTGTTATAAATGCTTGATGAAATGCTGTAGGCAGAAATATTGTAAAAATAAGGGGGAAATAAGCACATTTCTTCTCAAAATATATGTGGTAATCCACATCTATGAACCCTGGGGCCATTTACTGAGTTTCTACTATATATCCAGAATTGGAACCTGAAATGGTTTGACTTAAATCTTTAATTTATCAAGGGTGGGTGTTTTTATCCCACAATATCCAGTTAGACCTTATTCACTTGAAAAAATAAATGTTTTATCAGACCTACGAAGAACTATGTAACATTTGACATTGTAAAAATCACAATGGATGGGTTATAAATAATATGGAGTACCAAGTTTTGCATCGTATCCACAGCATTCAAAAATAAATCCTGGGGCAGGACTTCTGGCTATGGCCAAGTAAGGAGGTCAGCAAACCCTGTCTTTAAAAAAGCAAACACAAAATTGGACAGAAGGAACAAAAACAATCGTTTCATTTCCAGTGCACTAGAAATTGAATAAATGCATAAAGCAATCTGAGAAATGTTTATACTAGAACAACTGCTGAACTTCTGTTAAGAATAGTGGGCGTTTGTGGAATGCTTGCCTGGGGCTCTGCACCCATTCCTTGCCCCTGTTGTCATGGAGGTTCTGAGAGTGGGAAGACCATCATCCATAAGGACTGGCAGGATTCTGCTGTGGTCAAAGAGAACTCACGTGATTTGGAACGGTGGGCCACACTCATGACCAGTGTTGGGCATAATGATTTTGGTGGCTGGCGACTGCGGAGGGCCAGTGACTTTCTTTTCTTGAGGTTGCAGTCATGGTTGGGATTAGGCATGTTTCTAGATGAGGCTGCCCACATATGCAGTGGACAACCAAGAGTCAAGCTAACTCTGCACTCCTGGCCAATCCTGAGGCTGAACACATGCATAGAGGAAATGAGGGGCAGGAGGAGAGCCAAAGCTGAGATCCTCTTGAAGATGGCCTGGACTTTAAGGGTACTCTAGTCCTTTGAGGGTACCCTGCCTCTATCCACAGACAGATCCATCAGCAAAGAATGGAAGTCTTACTAGGTTGGGCTGTTTGATCACAGTATCGGTCAAATCACTGGCCAGTCATTAAGCTGTGCAGACACAGGGATGACAACTAGGAAGTCAAGATTAAAAATAAAAGCAAGAATTAAAAAAGAAAACAAAACAGAAAGCAGACATCATTGACTTCACCCTACAGAGGTGGTAGATTTCACAGAATTAATCCAGGCAAATTATTAAACAAGAAATAAACAAAAACAAACAAACAAAAAACGTTCAGGTGGAAAATATAACAATCCAGAATTGCTACAATAAATCCATCTCTGATGTTCATTTTCAACAAAATATTGTGGGATATGCAAAGAAAGAAGAAAGTGTGACCTATACTCAAGAGTAAAAGCAGTTCATCAAAAGTTTCCCAATTATAGTAAAGTTGAAATTAATTGATTAATATACTACATTAATAGAATGAAAAATAGAAGCATTTTCATCTCAATAAATGTAGACAAAAAACTTTGGCCACTTGATGCAAAAAGCCAACTCGTTGAAAAAGACTCTGATGCTGGGAAAGCCTGAGGGCAAGAGGAGAAGGGGGAACAGGGGATGAGATGGTTGGATGGCATCACCGACTCAATGAACATGAGTTTGAGCCAATTCCAGGAGATAGTGAAGGACAAGGAAGCCTGGCGTGCTGCGGTCCATGGGATCACAAAGAGTCAGACACGACTGGGTGGCCGAACAACAACAGCATGTAGAAAATGCATTTGACAAAACACAGGACCCAGCCATGATAAGGACTGTCAACAAACTAGACATGAAAGAGAACCTCCTCACCTGATAAAAAGCACCTACAAAAACCCTGCAGCTAACAACATCATACAGAAGAGTGAAAGACGAGATGCTTTCCCACTAACATGGAAACAAGACAAAGATGTTTGCTCTTGCCACTTCTATTCGGTATTGAATATTGGATGTCAATATTATTGAATATTCTATTCAACAGTTATTTAGTAAGTTATAGGCGATGCAGTAAGACAAAAATAAAAGCATCAAAAATGGAGAATTTATTTGCAGATTACTTGATCCTGTAAGAAGGAAATCTACAAAAATCCATGGAATCCACAAAAAAAACTATTAGAATTTATAAAAGAGTTCAACGAGGTTGCAGAGTACAGCATAAATATCTAAAAAACTTCCAGTTTCTCTTATAAGCAGCAAATAGTTTTAAAATTAAATTGATACTATTCCCAATAGTATTAAAAATGAAAAGTCTTAGAAATACAGCTAATAGAAGTTTAAGACTTGTGCACTGAAAACTATAAAATATGACTGAAAGAAATTAAAGATCTTCATAAATGGAGAGCATTCCAGTTCATACACTATGAGACTAAATATTGTCAAGATGGCAGTTCTCCCAAATTGATCCATAAATTCAGTGCAATCCCTATATGAAAATCCCAGCTAGACTTTTTTTGCAGAAATTGACAAGCTGACTCTCAAATTTATAGGGAAATGTAATGGACCTATGATAGCTAAAACTGTTTTGAAAGAGATGAACAAAGCTGGAGAACTTACTCTACTCCATACAGTATTTCAAAATGTACTATAAAGTCAGAATATTCAAGAAGATGTGTTATTGGTGTAATAATAGGTATATGGAGCAGAACTGAGAATCCAGAAATAAATTCTTATGTTCCAAACTTCCAGTAATACTGTTTTCAAGGACAAGATTTTTTGCCAATACAGTAATTGATATTACCATTTAAAGCTAGTGAATGTCATTCTTACTATACATACATATTTTAGCACATGTGAGTCATAGTCATTAAAAATGACCAGATTTTATGATTTATTATATGTGATTTTTAGGTCCGTCCAGGTAAGTAAATACTAAGATTTCTGGGCTGTGGGGTTAGTTACTCATATAACTATAGAAGTTATAGTTAATAGAACTTCAGACTATGAAACATATGAAACAAAATGGAAAAAAAAATTTAATTATTTCATATTAGAGCAAAATAATTAATACCTTCTAATCCTATCCTGTTTATTTTCTGACAGCCCTGATTTTCTTTTCTTTTACCTGCCAATTTTCTCAAAAATATTAGCATTTAAAATATTTAAATTATCATTTAAAATATTTAAATTATTCTTTTTTAACATTTCATTGAAGTATACATTCAGAAAAGTGCATGACCTTAATTTATAACTTAATGAATTTTCACATAATGAACATAGCATTGTCACCCACACCAAGATTCAGAAATAGAGTATTGCTAGAAACCCAGAAGTTCTACTTATGCCCCTTTTCTAGTACCCAAAAGTAACCACCATCAAAACTTTAAAACATTTTTAATTTTACTATGAATAGAATGCTTAATACGACATCCACCTCTTAACAAAATTTTTAGTGTATCATGCAGTATTGTTAACCATAAGCACATTGTTGTATAGCAGATCTGTAGAATTTATTCATCTTATTTAACTGAAGCTTTACCCTCTTTGAATAGCAATTCCCCATGTTCCTCCCCACTCCCAGTTCCTAACAACCACCATTCCATTCATTATTCTAAAAATCTGTCTCTTGTAGATACCTCATATAAATGAAATTATGAAGTATTTTTCCTTTTATGCCTGGCTTATTCCACTTGGCTCAAGTTTCTCCAGGCTTATTCATAATGTCACATGTTGCAGAATGTCCTCCTTTTTAGAGGCCAGATAATACTCCATTGTATTATACACCACATGTCCTTTATATATTTATCCACTGATGGACCTTTAGGTTGCTTCCACATCTTGGCTGTTGTGAATATACTGCAATGAACATGAAAATGCTAATAGATCTCCAAGATCCTAATTTCAGTTCTTTTGGATAAATGTCCAGAGGTGGGATTGCTGATCATATGAAAGTGCATATTTTTATATTTTGGGGAGCTTTCATACTGTTTTCCATAGCATCTGCACAATTTTTAATCCCACCAACAGTGTGAAAAAGTTCCAGTTTCCCCATATCGTTGTCAACACTTGTCTTTTGTTTTTTTGATGAGAGGCATCCTCACAGGTGTCAGGTGATATCTCACTGTGGTTTGAATTTGTGTTGTTCAGATGAGTATATTGAGTATCTTTTTTAGGTGTCTGTTGTCTAATTGCAGGTTTTCTAAGGAGAAATATCTATTCGTGTGTTTAGCCTATTTTTTAATTGAGTTATTAGTATTTTTTCTGTCGAGTTGTAGGAGTTCCCTATATATTTTAGAAATTAACCCCTATCTGATATGTGGTTTGCAGATATACTCTCATATCCTGCAGGTTGCCTTTTCACTCTTTTGATTGTTTTTTATGCTGTGCAGAAGCTTTTTAATTTCATGTCATCCTACTAGTCTATGTTTGATTTTGTTACCTGCTCTTTTAGTGTCAGATCCATGAAATCACTACCAAGACTAATGTCTAGAAGATTTTCCCCTATGTTTTCTTCTAGAAGGTTTATAGTTTCAAGAATTTAAGCCTTTAATCCATTTTGAGTTGTTTTTTTGCATATAAGAGAAAGGTCCAGTTTCATTCTTTTCACATGGATATCCAATTTTCTCAATGCCATTTGTTGGAATAGACTATCTCTTCCCCCATTGGGTATTCTTGGCACTCTTCTTGAATACCAGTTGTTGACTGTATATGTAGGAATTTATTTCTAGGCTCTTTATTCCATTGGTCTGTATGTCTGTCTTTATGCAGTACCATGCTGTTTTTATTATTGTAGCTTTGTAAGATATTTTGAAATGAGGAAGTAAGATGCCTAGCTTTGTTCTTCTTTCTCAAGGCTGATATGGCTATTCAGGGTCTGTTGTGGTTCCTTAGGAATTTTAGGATTCTATATCCCTAAGAGTTGCCATTGGAATTTTGATAGAGTTTGTTTTGAATTTATAGATTGCTTTGGGCAGTTAAATTATCCTTGAAGTAAATACTGTGTGTGTATGTGTGTGTGTGTGTGTGTGTGTGTGTGTGTGTGCAGGAAGTAGTGATGCTGAGTGCAGGAGTGAGATAAAATTATTAACATACCAGAGTTATAGCATTAACATGTTCGTGTGTTGTCTGCTGTGATCTAGCTCCCTAAAGGCCTTGGACTATTAATTTTCAGAGAGAATGAGTACCTGTGCATGCCCATAGCATCTGGATGGAAAGCCAGTCAGATTATGTGTCCTTTGTATAATAGCAGGAGGAAGTTTGGCACAAATCACTTAGTGAGACTGGTGGGATAGGAAGTAGGTAGAGTCTCTCAGTTTCTTAGTTGAGTCCTGTGGACTCCGTGACTCATGGACATATAATAACATCCAAACTGTAGAAAGTTCAGCTGAAAAGTTACATACATTCAGTGACAAGTTCAACAGGATCTTTGTGCAGGTTTGCATAATAGAATTACCATAATAGGGAAGGAGAACAGGGAAAAGGCAGTTAAAGTCACAGCAGTTAAAGCCAGCGAAGTGTTTTGTCCTTAAATGCCGGCTCAAGGGAAGCTGATGGTTCCGATTTGCCTCGCATTCTCTCTGGGAAAGTACTCTAGAGGGCTCATTATTTCATTAATTCTCACAACGCCCTTGTGGCATAGGAAGGTGGTAGATAACTATTAGGAACAATCTTGGTAATAGGACATTAATGAATCCATTCCCAACTTTCTTTTGTTGGAGGGCAGCACTTGTGGTGGTCCTGGGAGATTTGTGCCCTTGGCCAAGATTCTTGTTTCTTTCCCCTCCAGAGCCCTCCTCTGGGCTGTGCTCTTGGATGGACAGAGTTCATAAATCCCAGGGAGGAGGCAGTTCTGCCGATGGAGGCGACTTGCAGCTTAGTAAATCTGTACGTAGCAGCTGCATCCAAGAGGCAGTCAGCGAAGGAGCAGGTTCAGTGAGCACCACTGCTCTGAGAACAGAGCAGAGCTGGGTGATTCTCCAAGGAATGCACAGGATTTGAAAATGATCACCCTCGGTTTAATAGAGGGTAAGACAAGGACATGTTTATCGCACTTCCCCATCCAAGAATCTGGCTCCTTAGTTGGGAATTGCCTGCCAGTCAAGAGTTCTTAACTCAATTTTCTTGAGATAAAAATTATATACAAGCAATCTACCAATTTTAAGTGTCCAGTTTGAGCTTTGACAAATGCACACACTCATGTAGCCACTTACCCTACCCACGATATATACTATTTCTACTATCCCAAAATGCGCTTTCTTGCCCCTTCCTGTCCTTGTTTTCTGTAAGTTTAAGCCAGGACAGCTAAGGAACTGAAGCGATTTGTAAACAGCAGTTTAATGGAAGCCTTTAATGGACTCAGACTTTGCTATTCTCTCCAGCTCATGAAAAGGGAATTTATACTTGTCTGGAAAAAAACTGTTAAAACACAGCAAAAATAAACCTTAAGAATTAAGTGTGGGACAACTCTTCAGAGGCTCCCTGCTCCCCACCCTCCACACTGGCCTTTAAAAGCTGCCATTTTTGTCAAGCCGAAAGGTCTATCAATGTAGTAATTGTGGGACAGCCCACCATTTCACAGAAGACTGACACTCAGCCGGGAGCCCACAGAAGAGAAGGCGCCGGAAGCCCGCTGAGGGCTGGAGAAGACTCCATCAACTTACGACTCTGCGTTTCTGCCTGGGAACTTCCACGTTGCAAATGAAGATGACTGTGAAGGGCGGCAAAGTGATTCCCAAGCCCAAGACGAGAGGAACTGACTCAGAATTTTGACATGCGAGGAACACAGAGAGGCTGATTTCTTTTTCAGCTTCTCGTGGACAACATAAAGAACAGAAAGGGGCTTCTGGGCATGCAGAGGTGATGCGTGGCATCTCCACCACAGAAGAAACAGGGAGTGACATCATAGCAACAGAGCTCTGTGGTGACTGACGGGATCCAGAGGCAACAGGCTGACTGTTTTTCCTGCTTGACCACAGCTCCCATTCAGTCATGTTCTTCGAGGTTGTTGGCTTATATGAAACTGCCGACCAGGATACCTCAAATTATGCCCATGTGTTTATAAACAGTCATCCCCTGGAGAGAGAGAGAGAGAGAGA
>SJYV01043471.1:37610-73496 GCA_006410875.1 Neotragus pygmaeus | reverse complement strand
TATAACTAGCCTCTGTATATGACCAGTAAAAGGGACACAGAGACACACAGAGAAGGAAGATGATGTGAAGACACACAGGAAGAATGTCACATAACAAATGATAACACACTTAAGATTATTTAAAAATCAAAATGAAGTAGCTATGGTTCAAGCATATGAAATGGAATCTGCTAGCCATTGTGAATGCAATTTCAGACAGGTTTCTGCATCACCGAAAACTTGAAACTGTATCAAACTCAAGGACACTACCAGCCATTTTCAAAATGGCATTTTGAAACATTGTAGTTTCAAAGTCCTCCCACTCACCCTTCACAACTCTGTAATCATTTGAAACACCAGTGGATCCTTGCTTAAAAGGTGCCTTTACTTCTTGCTAGGTCCAATCCTAATTCTTGGAAAACAATTTCTATAACCTGGCTTTTCTGTTGCCTTTATAAACTACCCCCCACCCCCCGCTCCCTCCACCTTTTTGTAGGCCAGCAGAACACAATTGAAGTGTTTCTTGAATCTATGTCTCCCAGGCTGCAGTCCCAACAAAGTCCAAATAAATACCTCTTTATTTCCATCAGGTCTCTGTTTCTGCAGTTTTGGTTAACTCAACAGTGGCAGAGATTAGAACGATGTGTCTATAAGCCAACAAATACCAAGGATTCCTGGCAACTCAGAAACTAAGAAGAAAGCATGGAACTGACTCAACCATGAAGTCTGTGGAGAGAACTTGGCCCTGTAATACCTTGATTTTCGATTTCTAGCTTCTGGAATTGTGAGCAAATTTCTATTGTCTTAAGCCACCAGGTTTGATTGATATACTTGATTATGGCAGCCCCAGCCTGCTTGTACAAGTAAATATGTAGTCCCTGAAAGGAATTTGGCATTTATGAATGCTATATATGAATAATATTTTTAAGATCGCTTAAAATACCAAATCATGTAAAAGACAAAGGATTCAGCAGCAGAATACATGTAAAGGTTACTCAGAATGGTTATTGCAGGTGGCGAGCTGCTCATCACAGGGATCAGGCCCTCCACAGCACCAGACTAAGACATGAGGAGCTGAAGAGTATGAGCTGTCACAGATGGCGCTGGGTTCTTGGACTTCTGACTCTTCTCTCCCAGGAGCAGCATTTTAGAATGAAAGATCGTTAACACTTAGGATGTTAACATTTTGCTCAATGGTTACCAAAATCGAAACTGTATTTTGTACACTTTTGACTGGTTGATCAGTTTTACATCACACAGTGTATTTTGAAAAAGAAAAATGAAAGACTCCACAGTGTCTGCCTCACATATCACTTCTCAGCCTTTTCAAACTGGCAGGTTGGCACCCCTCAGGTTGATAGTGCAGAAGTGCTAAGTGCGTTTGATTGGTATCATTACTGGTCCCTGGTAATTGATTACTGTCCATGGTGAAATATGCTGGGCAAGCACACAGCCAATAGCAGTCACTTAATCCATCACGGCTGTTTGTTCCTCATCTCTGGAGACCTGCCGGCCCCGTGCTATTCGACCCCACCAGGCAAATTGCCGATGATGGCTTTGTGTGTACAATTTACTGTGTATTCACTGTGTTTCCTGTGTTAACCAAAACCACTAGCTTTAGTGAACAGGGAAACACAGGGGGTGGTTCTCTCTTGCTAGTGTCAAGTTCACTCTCTGGTTAACCTCTTTGGCCTCCTTTTCATGGAGCTTTGTGAGTCATTGGCCTTGGTTTTGTTGCTTTAAAAAAAAAATGTCGAATGGCATAGTGGCATAGTGGAATATTAATTATAAAACTGGAGATAGGTTGATTGGAGAAAGATCCCGGAGGGTTGTTTGTAATGCAGATTTTTTAGAAACAAGAAGTGGAGAATAATGAATAACAACCAGAACTAATCAGTTTTGTGCGTGTGTGCATGCGCGTGTGTTTAATCCGGTGATAATGACGAAAAGTAGTTATAAAAAGAGGTAGGAATTCAGTGGCTGCACCATTTTCTCGGCTTATTTCCAAGATGCTCTATCCTTGGGTCTTGGCAAATACGCCTGTTCGTGATATATACTAAGGAACTTTGATACTCAAGCCAAGGGAACAATGATAGGAGGGGTTGGAGTTCAGCTGGGAAGAGAAGAATAAAGAAATGACTGTCACGTGTGATAGTCCTCTGATGACAAGTGATAATGCTGCCTGTGACCAAAATCAGAGAAAGCACAGTTTATACTCAGCAGTCTCTAGGCAAATAAATGAGAGCCAGGGAGGGTAGAAAGCGCACATTGGTCTGCTCTTCTGGCTCATCCTGACGCTGCTTTCAGTCAAGCTGGAAGAAACAACATGATAGGTGCTACTAGGTCCAAGAGTGAACTTGGGAAGCCAACAGAGGTGAGACTGGAAAGAGCATGAAGTGTCACCTTTGAGACAGCGGAGAGATCCAGTCTATTTCTATAGCAACCCTGCAAGAGCTTGTGTTCTGAGATTCACAGAAATTGTTCTAAGAATCTCTGCATAGATATTTGTTGCCTTTTGGGGTGTTTTTTGTTTGTTTGTTTCAACACTTCTTGGGGAAGTCATGCTAATTCCCCACAGGCTAGGGCACATGTGTGCATGTGTGCTGTGCTCCCGAATGAGGCTTTTTAAGACCCACCTCCCAACACATGGTCGTTTCTAGAGAGCATAGAATCCTAGTCCTTGTACATATTCATTCCTCATTGGGGGCCTCTTAGCTGAATGACATGGCCAGCTGGTTTAAGTGATTCCCAAGTTAGACAGGCATGTTTCACTGTTGATCACAATTCATTTTAGCTCAAATAAATAGACGAAACACATCTAAAAGCACTGACATTTTACTGTGTGCTGCAAGACTTGAATCATTGCAAAGTATGAGCTCATCCTTCTCCTTATTATCCAGCATGTGAGGTTGCTGATGTTTTGAGGATCTTTGAGACTTGATCTTTCTTTCCTCCAGATCTCTGTTCCATGACAAGATTTCCCTCTCCTGGAGTCTAGTGATACAGTCCTTCTTCTCACTCTTGAGTCACTTGACATTGAGAACTAAAATAGCAATCAGTAACTTCAGCTCTGTTGCTGGAAACTTCTAGATCAAGCCTGTGCTCTGCTAATACCCGTCACTCTTCTGTATTTATTTACCACTCTGCAGCAGTGAACACTGTCAACCAGCCCCTCTCTATAAAAGCATTGGTGTTCGAACTGGTTTGTAAAGGTTGCATACTGTATAATTCTATGACAGCCTGTAAAAAGCGAAACTATAAACAGAATAGTGGTTGCCAAGTATTTGAGGGGAAGAGAGATTGAATAGGTGTGACACAGGGGATTTTTTAGGGTAGTGAGCTATTCTTTCTCTGACATTGGAATGATGGATACTTGACACTGAATTTTGACGACCTATTGAACTTCTCAGCACAAAGAGTGAAGCTTAATGTATACAAATTATATACACATATATGTATTTAGGGAGTCACGGGATCCAAGGATAGAATGCAGATTGTGGCAAAAGAATCTGTTTCAAATATATGAAATAACTTCACTGAAGGGAGTGGAGGATAAGGTGCTGACCAAGTAGCTTTATAAATGAGTGAAGAACGCAATATTCAAGGCTAAAGGAGCTGCATGTAAGCACAGTACTCTGATAGTTTTCCCCTAGATTAATGATCTGAAACACTATCGTTGAACAGTTAAGTAAGTGAATGGTGGACTGTGGGAGGCAGAGTTCTCACTGTTGAAGTGGAGGGTTATAGTGAAGTAAGAGAAGGCTAGAATGATCCATATGATAATAGAGGTGGACATTTGTATGAATTCATGTTGGGCTTACGATAGATACATTTGCATACAAATAGAAACATTTATAGATGTGTGTATATACACCTTGGGCTTCCCTTGTGGCTCAGCTGGTAAAGAATCCGCCTGTAATGCTGGAGACCTGGGTTCGTTCCCTGGGTTGGGAAAATCCCCTGAAGAAGGGAAAGGCTACCCACTCCAGTATTCTGGCCTGGAGAATTCCATGGACAGTCCATGGGGTCACAAAGAGTCGGATATGACTGAGCGACTTAAAAAATATATATATGTATATATATATATATACCATACTATACTAACTTAAAGTCCTTTGCTCTATCAGTTGTGAGGGCCTAGAAATGACATCCTAGTTAACAATGAGCACATCTAGAGCTCAGATCTTGGTTTCTAATACCGGTCTCCAGTCAGAGGAACCAGGGCTTCCAGGAGAAATGGCTGATTCTAGGGCTGGAGCAGAAAGTATAGAAGATGAGCCTGGAAATTTTTGCAATGTCAAGAAGTAAGAAAGTGTTAAAAAAAAAAAATAACCACAATACCGGGGGTATGGCAGAGGGACACAGGAGCCAACCGAAAGAGCACCAAATGGCCAACCCTGGAACAAGCTGAGCAACAAAGTAAATAAAATAGCATTGGATTATAACCCAAAGTATCAAATAAACATGCACAAGTTCATACTGATATAAATAAATGGTTGAACAAATAAATAAATGGGGAGAAAGATCTCCTGCACAGAGAAGTTGCACATCATTTATGGAAACACTCCACTGACAAGGAAGTGGAACATAACCTCCCACTCTGTAGCTGTGTTCACCGAGTCACACAGTGACCTCTCTCTGAGGAGAAAGAGGAAAGAAAGAGTGACTTTACGGTGAGGAACTCTGGCAAATACTGCCCCCGCCAGACGATGCCGACTCACGTCAGCAGAGATGAATCAGGTTGGTACCACGCACTCTAGACGAGATGTGAGGAAAATGGCACCTCACCTCTGTGGACTTCCTCCTGAGGACCTATAATGCCAGTATAGTCATGAGCAAAGCATCGCACAAACCCCAAATAGTGGATCAGTCCTCTCCAAACCAGTCATAAAAAACAAAAGAAGTCTGAGAAACAATCACAGCCAAGAGGAGCCTGAGGCGACATCATGGACGAATGGAATGTGGTATCCTGGATGGCATCCTGGAATCAAAAAGGGATGTTAGATGAAAATTAAGGACATCCGTATAAAGTAGGAAGTTTCGTTAATGCCAATGAATTAGTATGGCTTCATTAGTTCTGACAGTGTACCATACTAAGATGTTAATAATAGAGGACCAGGCAGATGGAAATTCTCTGTACTATCTTTGCAACTTTCCTATAAATTTAAAACTCTTTCTTATGAGCTGAATTGTGTCCCTCCCCAAACCCTGAGCACATCAGAATAGAACCGTATTTGGAGACCAAAGGTCTTTAAAGAAGGGATTGAATGAAAATCAGGCCATTAGAGTGGGCTCTTAATCTAGTATGACTGGTGTCCTTCTAAGATAGGAATCCCCAACTCCTGGGGTATAGGCTGGTACTGGTCCGTGCCCTGTTAGGAGCTGGGCTGCATAGGAGGAGGTGAATGGAGGCAAGCAAGCAAAGCTTCTTCTGTGTTTATAGCCATTCTTCATCACTAGTATTACCACCTGAGCTCCGCCTCCACTCAGATCACCAGTGGCATAACAAATATAATTTGCTTGTTGTTGTTGTTCAATTAATAAGTTGTGTCTGACTCTTTGTGACTTCGGGGACTACAGCACACCAGACTCCCCTGTTCTTCACTATCTACAGGAATTTGCTTCAACTCATGTCCATTGAGTCTGTGATGCCATCCCACCATCTCATCCTCTGTCGCCCCCTTCTCCTCCTGCCCTCAATCTTTCTCACCATCAAGATCTTTCCCAATGAATCAGTTCTTCGCATCAGGTGACCAAAGTATTGGAGCTTCACCTTCAGCATCAGTCTTTCCAATGAATATTCAGGGTTGATTTCCTTTAGGATGGACTGGTTTGATCTCCTTGCTCTCCGAGGGATTCTGAAGAGTCTTCTACAGCACCACAGTTCTGTGGCACTTAGCCTTCCTTATGGTCCATCTCTCACATCCGTACATGATTACTAGAAAAACCAAAGCTTTGACTAGATGGACCTTTGTTGGCAAAATGATGTCTCTGTTTTTTAATATGCTCTCTTGGTTTGTCATAGCTTTTCTTCCAAGGAACAAGTGTCTTTTAATTTCACAAATCATCCCCAAACCATACCCCTGACCTGGTCCATGGAAAAAGTATCTTCCAGAAAACCGGTTCCTGGTGCCAAAAAATTTGGGGACCACTGTTCTAAGAAAAGGAAGAACCACCAGCAGTACCCATGCCCAAAAGGATAGCTGTATGAAAAGATCAGTGTAAGACAGTGGCCTCCTGCCTGCCAGAGGAGAGAGCTTTGGAAGAACCCAATTGATGGCACCTCAATCTTGAACCTTCAGCCTCTAGAATTGAGAACAGGTACATTTCTGTTGTTTAAGCCACCAGGCTGTGGTATTTTGTAAGACCAGCCCCAGAAAACTATTAATAATACACTATTCTAAAATAAAAGGTTGCTTTTAAGATGACACTGCCATTCTTTGTATTCCCAACCCAGGTCCTTTGCCTGCATTATTTTCATGTTCATTCAGATCTCAGCGCAAGGTCACCCACAGAGGAGCCTACTCTGACCACACCATTGCATTACTCTATTTTACTTCCTTGCATGGGGCTTACCACCAACGGCTATTTTTCTCATTTGTTTATTCATTTATCACCAGTCTTCCTGCAATAGAATACGAGGTCCTTGAGAAGAGGAACCTCTGCTGTGTCTTGCATAGCTGAATCCTCCGCACGGAAACCCCACGACCAGCGCTGACTACGTAGTAGACACTCACTCACTATTTGTTGAAAGGATAATGAATCCCCCTGGAGTGGGGGCACTTTTGATGAGAACTACTGATTCACTTCTTTAACTAGACTAAAAGCATCTCTAAACATCTTTCTAAGTTTCTGGGATCTAGAAGGTGAACAGAGTATAAACCCAAGATGTTTGACTTTTGCTATGTTCTCCTGTGTGAGAAGCAGCCTGAATCTGAACAAGGAATGGAGGAGGGCAAGGGATGCTGACTGGGCCGGAGTCCCTCATCAGCGCTCAGAGACTGGGACAAAATCAAGTCAAAATAAGGCAGTGGTAACAGCCAAGGGAGGTGTGTATGTGGGCAGTGGGGAGGGAGTCTCAAAGGGAGCAGAATGGAGCGGGACATCTAATGCTAAGGGCAGGCCTGCTCTTTATCAGCTATGTGCAGACGTGTTGAAAGGCTGAGAAGCCCTTCAAGACGAGGCTCCAGTGCCAGCATAAAGAGACCGGCAGGAACTAGGGCCCTCAGCCCAAAGCTGGGTCCTGAGGGAAACAATGAATGGGGAACCGTCTGCCAGCTCTGTGGCCTCTGTGTCAGGCCAGCCAAGCAGGTAGCAGGATGGTCCAGGGAAACCAAGCTCAAGGCTCAGTCAGGCCCCGGGACTCTGTCCACACCCGCCTAGACGCCTGTGTGCGACAGGATAGTCTCAGGCCCCGGGTATGAAGGGTGCTCCTCCAGACCCCATGTGTTAACGATGGCTAGTCCAGCTGTTGGCAGCTGGACCTGGCCAGAGCTGAGACAACAGATGGAGAAGCCCATTGCGTGTTATGTGGAAGGGACCCAGTAGATGGGGCAGACGGGATGTGGAAAAGCTGGTCTACACAGAGCAGAGGATGGTTGAGCTTGGCCTCTAGGCACAAAATGTCTGAAGCCACGTTTCAGTGCATGTGTGCGTGCTAAGTTGCTCAGTCGTGTCCCACTCTTTGAGATGCTATGGACTGTAGCCCACCAGGCTCCTCTGTCCTTGGGATTCTCCAGGCAAGACTACTGGAGTGGGTTGCTCCGCCCTCCTCCAGGATATCTTCCCAACCCAGGAATGGAACTTGCAACTTTCATTCTCTAGTATCAGCAGATGGGCTCTTTACCACTAGCACCACCTAGGAAGTGAACACAAGGAAAACGCTTTAATGAGCCAGACAAGGCTACATTCATATATAGCACATCGAAGCGAAAGCCAACTTAGGCTAAAATGTTTGAAGATTTTATTTACTGGCTCTGTGATCTTACCATCGTTGTGATCCTTAGTTCCTTCACCTTTAAAATGAGAGTAAAAATACCCATGTTCCAGGGTTGTTGAAAGGCTTGGGGCTGCTATAGGAGTGGCTCTGTCATGGGGCCAGACACATGAAAGATGCCTGATAAACGGGGGCCGATGTGAGGTTTGACTGATACCACACAGGAAGGGTCGTGGCTTGTGTTCCTGTCAGTTTGTCTAAAAGTAACTAGTCATGAAGCCCTTGGAAAGCGAAAGGGGAATGTGTCTTTGTTTCAGTGTCATCTGGAGATGGAGAAGTCACCGGTCTACTTCCTATCCTACAGCTCTGTGGGTGAAGGCCAGGTGGTGGCGGCTGGAGGGGGCAGGCGGACCCGCCAGGCTTGGGAGGAGGTCGTCTGTGGACCCACTGGAGCCACCAGGGAGAGGGGGGCGTGGAGAGGCAGGGAGGGCCCTGGTTCTTAGACAGCCCCCCAGGGCCAAGATGGGAGACCTGGGAAGGCGAGAGTGTTGCAGGCGCTCAGGGTGCTTGAGTGGTCTCTCTTGTCTTAGGATGTGGCTGGTCTGGGAAGTCATGGCAGGCATCTAGAGGGGGTGGCGAGGGCCAGTTGCCCCTGATCCAGGAAGACTAAGAGCAGAGAGGCCACCATGCTAGGCTGCTGGGTTTGAAAGTGTTCCCAGACCTTCATGTTTTGGTAGAACTTTCCCTTCAGAGACAAATGGTGCTTGAGAGGCTGCCTTTAACATCTGTTGGGTTTGTTCTGTGCTCAGGTTAACAAGCCCCCTCGAGACGTCCTGGCTGATGCTGGCTGGGCCCGGGGAGAGGTCCGCAGTCAGAGTGGTGCCGACCCTCCTCTGCTCGGATGGCTCGCCGCTCCTGGGGCTGGAGAGCCTGGCGTGCCGTGAGGCTCGGGCTTCCCTGGTGGCACCAGTTGTAAAGAACCCGCCTGCCAATGCAGGAAACATAAGAGATGTGGGTTCGATTCCTGAGTTGGGAAGACCCCCTGGAGAAAGACATGGCAACCCATTCTGGTATACTTGCCTGGAAAATCCCATGGACAGAGGAGCCTGGCCGGCTGTAGTCTATAGAGTCACAAAGAGTCAGACACGCCTGAAGCAGCTTAGCATGCACGCAGGAGCTCATTGCCTTTGAGGCTGGCATCAGAGGTGGACTTTGGCCCTAGGATTTTCTTGTAACTCCTGGGGCTCCACTGTTCCCATCTGCTTCTCAGGTAAGTAGGAGGAGCACAGACCTGGGGGATGAGGTGAATTCCAGTCCCGACAGTAAACCATGAGCCGGAAGCACGTGCCCCGAGCTTCACTGGGCATCGCCCCCGTTGCCGTCTCCCACCCGCATGGGTAGGATGAGAGAGTTCGCTTGATAAACTCTAAGGGGTCTTCACTTTGTCTGTTTCCCGATTCTGTGATGATACATTTCTCTGAATTTCTGTGTAAGAACAGAAGAGAGCACAGAATATCCTTTTAATGCTTATCTGGAGATTTAATCTAAATGTTCCTAATTAGCATTACCAATAGGAACCGAATGTTCCAAAGCAGAGCTGGACTGCATTTTTAAATAATGCAAGTCCAGGGTTTTGGCTTTTCTGCTTAATCTCATGTGAAAGATACACTTAGATTATAAAAGCTATTATTCTTTCGTAATTTGGTGATCTCTGTCAGAGATGATTGTTGTTCTTGTTGTTTAGTTGCTAAGTTGTGTCCAACTGTTTGAGACCCCAAGGTCTGTAGCCCACCAGGCTCCTCTGTCTATGGGATTCTCCAGGCAAGAATACTGGGGCAGGCTGCCATTTCTTTCTCCAAGGGATCTTCCCAATCCAGGGATCAAAGAGATGTATCTCCTGCATTTCCTGCACTGGCAGGCAGATTCTTTACCACTGAGCCACGTGGAAGGCCCTAGATTTAGGATAGGGTTTTTCACCTTCAACACTGTTGACATTTGGGGGTCAGATAACTCTTTGCTGTGGGGGCTCTCCTGTGTATTTGTAACATCTGTGGACTCTTGTCTTCTGGATGCAAGTAGCTCCCCTCAGCATCCCACAGTTGCAACAACTAACATGTCTTTAAACATTGCCAAGTTTGGCCAGGCGAGGGGCAGGGGCGTGGGGAGACAAAATCACCCCCAGATGAGAACCACTGATTGAGGGCTGATTTGTGGTATGTGTTTAAAAGGCAGAAAAATAAATATAGGGACAAACTTAATTATGCAAATACCTCTGGGAAAAAATACTGAATTTCTAAAGAGGTAATAGTAAAATCTGAGTTAGCAGAAGTGTAGGGCTTTAGTATACAGCTCCTTTCCTACGTATATACCGTCTGTATACACCTTCTCAACTGCACTTAAATCATTTCAAGAGAGAGAACCATCCAACTTTTTTCTCTTCTGAAGACATCACATATTCCAAATAATATTAGATGACTGAATGTTAATATACCATGGTTTAGTAATTTCTTAAAGAAGGTATGAATAAGACATCAACTTCAGTATAGTTTTTATAGTGTTTTCTTGCTGTGAGTCTAGTCAGACCCTCCCACCTGCTCAAACTGGTAATGGCTATGTCACAAACCCTCTTGCTTTTGCCAGTTCCAGTATGTTTAATTACACCAAAGCCGATGTTTGAAAGATTTATTATTATCTGCATCGATTACTATTTTATGGGAAAAAAACACAATAAAGACAAAAGGAAAACCCCAGAAGAACCGGCTCTGTCTTTCCTGCATTATATTTTGTGTTCCTGAGAGCTGATGAGGAAGAAATTGTGAAATGCGGGGTGAGGTTTGCCCTGTCATTCAGGCTGAAGTTGCCTTAAAAGGAAAACGTGGCATGCTGTATATATTTCTCCCTTCCTTCTCTTTTACTTTCCTTTCAGTCAGAATTAAGAGAGAATGTAAGCAGGAAGAAAATTGCCATCAGTTGTGTTGAGAAACAACTGAAGTTAAATCCAGCTGATATTTGTTTGTACAACTATGCGCCATTTTATTTTCAGTGCGTTTCCAGTTCCTCTTTTGCCCTTGAACATTCTCCAAACCCCCATGGTGAATATCTTTGCTTTAATCCACTCCTGGATGTTGAATTCATGAACAGTTCCTTTTGGTTATGATCTGATCCCTCAAAGTCAGCCCTTTCACTCTTCCCATGGCCCTTCTGTTTTTTTTTTTAAAGGAAGTAATTATTTTATTTAGCTAGTTTTGGCTGCACTGGGTCCTGTTTGTTGCTTTGCACGGTGACTCTCTAGTTGCGGGGCACGGGCGTCTCACTGCGTTGGCGTCTCTTGTTGCAGAACACAGGCCCCAGGCGTGCAGGCTTCAGGAGCTGAGTTGCGGCTGTCAGATTTAGTTGCTCCGTGACACGTGGAATCTTCCCGGACCAGGGATCGAACTCGAGTCCCTTGTGTTGGCAGATGAAGTCTTATCTTCTGCACCACCAGGGACGTCCCCCGTGGCTCTTCTTTAGTTCCCACTTTCATAACTTCACCCTCCCACAAGGATAATAACCTCATAAAACCTACCCTCCCCCCCCCANCTTAATAGACCCCTGATATTTACAGACTGAACATTTTGTGTATTTTAAAGAACCTAAAAGATCTGAGAGAGAAAGAAATTTGTAATTCTGCAAGGCACAAGTGTGAGTCTCAACCCTCTGAGCTGGATGGGTACAAGAGTAAGTGGGTTCCCTAGTAGCGAGCCCACTGCAAATCACCCCTGTTGCACAAAACTGACCATTGTAAGGATGTCTTCTGCGTTTGAAGGAGATAATTTTCACAGAGTGATAGAAACATGGTGTCTTTATGAAAAATGACTCCCCAAAGAAAGTTAAATGTAGTATTGGACATGGAAATGGAGAGGGCTAAGAAAGTAATTTTTCTTAACCAGTAAAATGGAAGCGTGGATGGCCATTAATGAATTTATTATATGGAAGTAAAAAAATTTTAATAGTCTCAGAGAACAATTGGGCTAACACAAAAAATAACTCCTTAAAAGAGAAACAATTCAATAGGGACTGAAGGGTTCCCTTAGGTTTTTTGGTCATGTTTATATTACCGTGAAGCACAAGGCAAATGATATGCTGTTGTATTTCTGAATTATTAAATTATTGAGTGTTTCTTCTGCAGGCTCTGTTGTATAGTTTAGACACCAGCATCATTGTCGTTGTTGTTTAGTCACTAACTCACATCTGACTCTTTTGTGGCCCCTGGACTATAGCCCTCTATCCATGGGATTTCCCAGGGAAAAATACTGAAGTGGATTGTTGTTTCCTTCCCTAGGGGATTTTCTGGACCCAGAGGTCAAATCCGAGTCTTTCTACATTGGCAGGCAGGTTCTTCACTACTGAGCCACCAGGGCAACCCACCAGCATCATTTAACATGGTTGTATCTCGTGTTTCCAAGAATAGGGGATAAGTTGACATTTGAAATAGAATCTGTTACCCTAGGGATGAAGACAGTCCTTTGGGTACTTTTGGTGGACTAGTGTATCAATACAGTCATTGGATTGGCAGTTGATCAACAGATACCCAGTAGACTGGTGGCGAGTCGGATCTACAGTGCCATTTAATTCACCCAGAAGGTGTGGTGGGGAGCATTCATAACCGGCAGGGTTCATTTAAAGGGAGTGGAGACTGATAGCAGTCCTTCTGAGGACTAGAGAGGAAAACAGATATGAAGAGATGCAAACTAACCCCAAGGTCCTTAAAACATAGATGTAGATTCTAAGACTGCCTTAGCATCAGTATGACAGTTTCTAATGACTAGTATAAACCCAAGATAGAGATTCTTATTTTCTCAGTGATCATGGGACATTCCGTGTCCTTATCTGGAAACTGGAAATTGCGGAGTAATTTAGATGTTTGACTGCCCCCTTCTAGGCCTTCATAGTCCCCTTCTAGGCCTCTAGAAATAGAATGAAAAGGTAGACGTTCTGCTCATAAGGCAGCTGTGATGGTGAGAAGACAGCCATGAAAGTGAACCACAAGAATTCCATGCAAGTGGCTGTAATGAAGATAGGTACCAGGCACAATTAGAACCCCGGAGAACCAGCCCATAAGACTGTCTCAGTTTTTATCCTGTTCTGAAGAGTATGCAGACTTTTAAAAAATTACTCCATAAACAGAAAAAGTTACTCTAAAAGCAAAAGGATACCTTTTCCATGAAGTTCTAGAAAAGGCAGAACTATTGGGATGGAAACCAAATCAGTGGTTGTCTGGGGCTGGGACATCCTTCTGGTGTGACAGAAATGTTCTGTATCTTGATATTGGTGGAGTAACAAGGCTGGATAGGACGATATCAAGCTCCAAATAAGGAGAGTGTTCAGTTCAGTTCAGTCCAGTCATTCAGTCATGTCCGACTCTTTGCGACCCCATGGACCGCAGCACGCCAGACTTCCCTGTCCATCACCAACTCCCGGAGCTTACCCAAACTCATGTCCATTGCGTCAGTGATGCCATGCCACCATCTCCTCCTCTGCCATCCCCTTCTCCTCCCGCCTTCAATCTTTCCCAGCATCAGGGTCTTTTCCAATGAGTCAGTTCTTCGCATCAGGTGGCCAAAGTGTTGGAGTCTTCATCTTCGGCATCAGTCCTTCCACTGAATGTTCAGGACTTACTCTGTGTGAATTATACCTCAATAAGCCTGACTGAAAGGGAAAAAAAGACTGACTCAGCATACTTAGCATCACCTATACCATGATAGACCATTTCCCTGCATTTGGAGAAAAAAATGATACGAAGACCCTGAGCAATTAAATCATCTGTCTCTAAACTCCTTGGGCATCCTCCTAACTTCCCTCTGCTTCCTAATGTCTTGACTGTCTCATCCATTCTTCAACCCATTGCTCCGTTTTCCTCTGGGAACTCTGAGGGGAACCTTATTGCCCACAGAGTGAGTCCAGAGTCCCTCCCGGATCTCAGAGCCACTGTCTTCTTTCCTCCTGCTGCCTTCCTCCACAAACTAGGGTTCGGTACCCTGTCCTCTCTCCAGCCTTGGCTTTGCGTGGCCAGCATTTATTTCCTGCTTCCCGCTTTTGCTCATGTTCCTTCTTGCCCAGTTTCTTTCCACCTGTCAAAATCAATGAATGCCTTCAAAGCTCAGCTCGAAAGCTGCCTGGTCCCTCAAGCCTGCTCTGATTCTCCCAGTTCAGTTATCGAGTCGTTCAGTTATCGAGTCCTTGCGTCTCCACAGTGCCCATTTGCAGACCACTCCTCTGACAATGGTTGCATTCTGCTTTGATTATGCTTAGTGTTTATAGTTCCAGCTCTTTCCCTAAATTCGAAATCCCTGAAAGACTTAGGCTGGGACTGCATCCCTCATTATCCATTTGCCTCAGAGCCCAGAGTTAATAAATAAACCTTCACCCATCGCTGTTAATTATTGCCCACAGTCAGATGTTAGCAGAAGAGCCATTCTAAAAACCTGGTTCTTCTGATCTATAGCAAGATTTTAGGAACTCCAAGACATGTACCTAGCATATATCCAGTCCATCAGTGGCTGCATCTTGCAGAAACTTCTTTGTGACTTCGTGGTGCAAAATTGCCCATGTTGTCATGGCTCCCGACATTTCCGGGGGCAGTCAGGTTGAGGGGTAGTCAGGATGGATGTGTTTCTGTTGAGTGTAATTTCCCTGTCTACAGTACACCCTATGAATATTTGAAGGGGAGTCTGGAAGCTGTTTCCTGTGAGGGCAGTTAAGTTGAAATGCAAGAAGTCAAGATTAAGGCATATTAACATAAAATCTGTATTGTGAATTCTTTTACATAAATACGTTACCATTGTAGGGAGAAGTTGTGTCAGGGAGCTTTTCAGATGTCTACATTTTCATACCCAAATGAAAAGTTTGTTATAAATTATGAAATGTGGAAATTCTTCATCCTTATAAAGGTCCTTGACTAAAGAATGTGCTGAAAGGAAATACTCTGTGTGTGTGTATGTGGTTCATTTTTCCAAGTATAATTTTCTGCTGCAAGAATGTGGGGCAGCAAAGGGAAGCAGAGGTGAAGTGAGGAGTCACTGCATCCACCTCTCATCTATCTATCTGAATTGTGTTATGAGAACTGTGCACAAGTCAGTCCGTTATCATTATCATACTGGGAGGTCTGGAAGCAGGAAGGGGGTTGCAGCCATCCCCGCTTACACTCTGCAGGTCAGGGAAGGATCCCAGTCATTAGCATGTTATCATGATCCATGCTGTGGGTTCACGGAGCTTTCACCTGAGGATTCCCTTTTACGGACCAGCTGGCCCTTCTCCCTCCACCTCCCTGCGCACCTAGGCTCAGGCCACCCAACATCCTTTACCTGTCTCTCTTGCCCGAGTTGACCGTCTGGTCTGGTTTAGAGTCATGTGTCTGAACACTTCCGGACAAGTCTTGAGGCACACACTGGTCGGCTTGCTTTCCCAGAAGAGGAAAATGCTAGTAGATGAAAGCATGGGCAGCTTCCTTGTTCTCCACTCTTCAGCAGGAGGGCTTTGCTTTCTGTAATCCCCACAACCACTAAGTATTTGAAAATGAAGGCATTTAAAAAGTCCTCATTGCTGAAAGTAGTTTCTACCGAAAGGGAGTAGTTAAGGCCAACCTCAGCAGGTCTTTTTGAGTCTTGGTGTCTCCATCTGTGAAATGGGGGGTAATGCAACCCACTTCATAGGGAATTTTTGAGGATTAAGCAAGTCAATGTAGATATAGCACTTAGAAGAATGTCTAAGAACGTCTAATAAGAGTGTCTGATAAGCTCTATTAAAGTATCAAGCTATGGTTGCTGTAAGAATGGTTTTGCCTGCTGCTCAAGAATTCAATTTATTCTAGTTGGAATTAACTTGTCAAGAGGGATCAGCAGCCTTCTTGACTGAAGGAGAAACTGAGGCACTGAGAAAAAGTAGCCAGGTTATGGAAGTCAGATTAAGTTTGTATTGCCTGACTTAAAATGCATATAAACTCAGCTTGGGCCTCTGCCCAGCCTCTGTGTATTCTTAAGGAAACACAGACACACTAATGTGAGCCTAAAATCAGAGGGAGCTCAGGGAGCGGTGTGTCTGCTGGGGTGTCTGTTGGGAAAGTGGAGTTGAATTTAGATGAGAGCATAGCAACGAAACAAATAGAGCAATGACCCCTGAATGCAGTTCAAGGCCGGCCACGAGGCAGGGAGACTCCATTCCCCTTTGCCCAGGTGTTTGAAAAAATCATCGCCACACCTTTGCCAACCGAAATCCAGTCCTGCACACACTGTGATTTTGCAATTTGCTTGCATTTGTGTTTTGCTAAAAGCTTTTACTTTTAAGTGCCCTCCAAAACCGTTCAGACCTGGCAGAGAGAACCTCTCATCGCCTTCTGCATGCAGCCTCAGGACATGAGGTTTCATTTGAGAAACTGCTGGGGATAAAGAATTGTGTGTGTGTGTGTGTCCCCCTTACCAAAAAAAAATACCTACTTGATATTTTTTCACATTACGTTTAAAGAGGGATGGACTCTAGGCTGTGCCAGAGTATAGAGTAAGGTTGTACTGTATTCTAATGCCAGCTTACGTCTCAATCCCTTTTCCTTCTAGTGTTTCCCAGATGCTACCAGCAGGAAGGGCACAAATGCAGAGGCAGATAGGTGACCTCAGGGAAAGAACTGGACATTGAACAGGGGTGCTCCTTTCACTGAATGTCTCTAAGTGGCTCCCTTCCATTTCCTCTCTTTCTCCTCTTCCTCAGCAGCCCAAGAATCCCCAAATATCAGTGAAGCTTCCCTAATGGAGTTCTTTGCCTTGGCTGCTATATTTTTGTCTATTTGGGTTTTTTTTTTCCTCCGACAGAATATCTAAGGATTTTGCTCTTAAATGAAACAGAATTGAATTTATTCCCAATTTTTTAAAATGGCACGGATAGTCATTTGTTTACCAGATGGATTTATGTCCCATCTATTTCCGTGTCTATGTGCACTCCGCATATAGTCCTCCCATAGAACTTGTATTCTTCACGTCTCTTGTTTCGTGTCTTCATGAAGCATGGCTACTGTACTTGATGAGTGGTGAGTTGAGAAGTCTCTGTCACAATCATTCAAGAACACTGGATGTAGGGAATACTTTTTCTTTCATGATGAATATTTTTGTCACTGTGAAAGCCTGTTAGCCAGTCTTCTGATTGATGTAAAAAATTCTGTTAAAAAAAAACACACACACACACCAAGGTCTAATTTAGTGGTAATAAGTTTGCCCATCTGACTCTATTACACAGTGATCATCGGCCAGAAATCTCTAGTTAATTCGAAGCTTAGCTGGCAGTCATCAGACACTGGTAAGAAACATCCAAGATAGTAAAAGGCTTTCCCTGGCTAACAGATTCATCCATAGGAGTGGTAAGCCCATCCCATTAATAATCCTGTCAAACTAGAGATGAGCCCAGTGCATTTAAATGCATTTTAGGAAAAGGAAAGGCACGGACAGATTCTGCTGTTTTACCTTTGATGAGCTGACTTCCACCATTTTTCTAACATGAAAAATCCTTGCATGTTTCTAGTTGCTAACATCTGGCGAATGGCAGGGGGTATACTGTACTGCGTTCTGCATATGTTATAACCTAATGCATTCCTCCTAAACGGGGTTCTCAGTTAAAAGAGAATTTCAGAAGTTCAAAACCTAGGAAGGCTTGGCAACCTATATTTTTGAAGACTTAATAGGTGCCCAGGGTACACAGTTCAAAAGACACAAAGTGAGCAGGGTGGAGGCAGGCAGGAACACTCGATTAGAAGCAGTGTCTTTCCCCTGATTTGTTTCAAGCAGTGTTTTTTCATGTCGGCTGCTCTGCCAAAATCATTTGCGCTCAGGGTGGTGGGTGAGTGGTGGTGGCTTTTTGTTTGCTTTGTTTTGTCTTTTGCTGATGGAAAAAGACATGAGTGTAGTCCTGATGCAAATGTTTTTCTTCAAGTTAATTGCATTACTTGGTTAGATATTTTTCACCAGTTCCTCCCTCCCCTGATCCTGTGAGCTGTAGCCTTCTCTGCTCTTGTTTTCTTATAAGAAGCTCATTGGCAATAAGCAAGTGAATGCGGGTAAAAATATGAAGCAGTTATTTAAAGAATCTCAGGTGGACTAAAAGCAGAAGGAGGGAATGATATATTAGAAAGAGTTGTGTACATTAAATGTGCAGAAAACACATCTGTATTACAACTTTTTGTTTAAAAATGCAGTTTTCTCATTCTAGTGTCCTTTTTAATATAGAATAGTTTTTTAAAACTCTTTATTGAATTTGATATAATATTGCTTCTGATTTATGTTTTGAATTTTTGGCTACAAGACATGTTGGATCTTAGCTGCCTGACCAGGGATTGAATCTGCACGCCCTCCATTGGAAGGCAAAGTCTTAAACACTAAATAGTCTTTTAATTTGAAGAAAATAATTTTGGATATAGGGGAGGAAATAAAGACCTGAAGTTGTCAGTGTCAGAAGTAGAGGTGCTATGCTAAGTCGCATCAGTTGTGTCCGACTCTCCAACCCCAAGGACTGTAGCCCACCAGGCTCCTCTGTCCATGGGATTCTCCAGGAAAGAATACTGGAGCGGATTGCTATTTCCTTCTCCAGTGGGTCTTCCCGCCCCAGGGATCAAACCTGCATCTCTTATCTCTCCATTGGCAGGCGGGTTCTTTGCCACTAGCGACACCTGGGAAGCCCATCAGAAGTAGTTAGTGGTAGGAAACAATAAAAACCATGAAGATGGTGATTTCAGCCTTTTCTGCAGATGCATAGGCCACAGAGGCCGACTGAGCTGTGTGCCTTATAGTCTGTGAAAGGAAAAGCGTGGAATGAGCCAAAAACAGGAGAGTTCAACTCTCAAGGTCATATAGAAGAATTCTGAACTTTCAGCATGTTTGTGTCGTTAAAATCCAAATGGCTTGCTTTATAAGATTTTGTGGTGATTATACAGATTGTGAGACTGTCATTAAAAAAAAAAAAAAAAAACTAGCAGGGAGTTATTTTTGGTGTATAAAGACACAAGGGCTTATGGCCTTCTTCCGTAAAACTGTAAAAACATTTTAAGAAACAAGCTATTTTGGAATGATAGAATACTTTTAGCCCTCCTAGATTTTTACAATTTAATTATGAAAACAACAGTGATTTCTTTCTTCAGGGTCATTTGTTATTGTGTACCAAAGCTGACTCATAGGTTTCACATTTCTTTCTAGTATTTTTATTCAGTAAAGTCAGGTTGGTACTTGAAATCGGTCATAGTGGTTGTATTTACACCTTAAACATTGGCAAAAGCTACATACCCAGGCTTTTTTTTTTTTTCCTGGAGAGCTGGTAATTAAATATTTACCAGCATATCACTGGATATAAAGCCTAATTGAGTTGCATTAGTCAAGATATGGAAGAAATCCAAAATCAGTGGAGAAGGAAATGGCAACCCACTCCAGTGTTCTTGCCTGGAGAATCCCAGGGCCAGGGGAGCCTGGTGGGCTGTCGTCTCTGGGGTCGCACAGAGTCGGACACGACTGAAGTGACTGAGCAGCAGCAGCAGCAGCATATCACTGGATATGAAGCCTAATTGAGTTGCATTAGTCAAGATATGGAAGAAATCCAAAGTCAGTAGAATCATAGAATCAAAATTTGAAATTCAAAAAATGTCTTAAAGGGGTAACAAACCTAGTGGAATAGAACCAGAAATGTGGCATTTGTGGCAGTTACCACAATACTTTCCACAAGTTGTAAGAAATATATTTGTTGCTATTCAACAAAAGAAGCTGATGGCTTGGTCTCAGCTTTTTAGAAAAAAAAAAAGTTAGAGTCTAGTTGCTTTACAGTGTTACATTAGTTTCTGCTGTACAGCAAAGCGAATCGGCTCTTTGTGTATATATAGCCCCTCCTTCCCGGGTGTCCTTCCTATTTTGGCCACCACAGAACATGGAGTAGAATTCCCTGTGTTATACAGTGGGTTCTCTTTAGTTATCTATTTTATATATGTGTGTGTGTGTGTGTGTTCAGTCGCTCAGTTGTGTCTGACTCTCTGTGACCCCGTGGACTGTAGCCTGCCAGGCTCCTCTGTCCATGGGATTTCCCAGGCAAGAATACTGGAGTGGGTTGCCATTGCAGTGGATCTTCAGGGGATCTTCCCGACCCAGGACTGAACCTGTGTCTCCTGCATTGGCAGGTGGACTCTTTACAACTGCACCACCTGGAAAGCCCCACATAGTAGCATATAGACGTCAATCCCAGTCTCCCAGTCCATCCCACCCTCATCCCTGCCTTGGTATCCATACATGTGTTCTCTGCATCTCTATTTCTACTTTGCAAATAGGTTCATCTCTGCCTTTTTCTAGATGTTACTGCTACTGCTGCTAAGTCACTTCAGTTGTGTCCAACTCTGTGTGACCCCATAGACAGTAACCCACCAGGCTCCCCCGTCCCTGGGATTCTCCAGGCAAGAACACTGGAGTGGGTTGCCATTTCCTTCTCCAATGCATGACAGTGAAAAGTGAAAGTGAAGTCACTCAGTCGTGTCCGACTCTTAGTGACCCCATGGACTGCAGCCTACCAGGCTCCTCCATCCATGTGATATTCCAGGCAAGAGCACTGGAGTGGGGTGCCATTGCCTTCTCCGTCTAGATGCTACATATACTCATTAATATATGATATTTTATGTATTTCTCTTTCTGATTTACTTTGCTCTGTATTGCAGTCTCTAGGTCTTGCCACATCTGCCCAAATGTGGGTTTTACCATTTGGGATGGAGTCACACGAACTATATCTTCATCAAGTGACCATCAGCCATAGGGCAGGGAGACCTCCATTCTATAACAGGAGCTAAGATCTAGCTCTGTACTAGATGGTGCCTCTGGGGAGGCTCTAACAGTTACATGACATTTTTTTCCTTAACCTCAAAATATTACTAGTTCTAATAGCTAATATTTTATAAATATAGAATTTGAAGTATGAGGAGACATAGAGTCAAAATCATAAAAACTAGATCACCGCACGCGCGCACACACACACACACACACACACACGCACCCTGACCACCACTCACCCATTTTTGCTGATGCCTCCCTATCATGGTTGAGGCACTTTGAAGGAGAATAGTTACTTGTGTTATTGGGATTCTTTGAGCTAATGGACAATCTGACTCCTGGTATAATGCCATTCTACTAATGTATTTCAGATTTTTTACACAAGGGATTATTGGCCAAGGAAAATAGAAAATGTGTATCTGTTTTGTTGGCAAATGCTTCCTGCAGACTTCTCGTTGTCAGTCATGTAGTCAAGATACTGTGGTTCTGCTTTTGGCCAAGTGCAATCACTCTCCCAATCACTAGTCCTTATACCCTTGCTACTCGGAGTACAATCTGTAGACCAGCAGTTTTGGCACCAACCGGTAGCTTGCTACAAATACAGAATCTTGGGGACCATTCTAGACCTACCGAGTCAGAATGTGATTCACAAGATCCCCAGGCGATTTGTGTGAACATTAAAGTTGAGGAAACACTGCCTCCCCTGTTCACTATCTGAAGAGCTCTTTGAAGACTTTTTGAAAGTCATGGTGGATTTAAGACACACAGAGAAACAAACCAGAAGTCTGGATAAATGGTGGAAGGATCGATTTTATTCATGGCATTGTCTTTCCCTTCACCTGGTTCTAGTCTCCCATCACAAACTTACTCGAAGAGGTAAAAAAAGAAAAGAGCACAGTGATACCCCAGCATAGAGAGAGAATAACCTGGAATTTCCACAGGGAACCATATTTTTTTGGACTATTTGACAATTTCTAAAGCTTGATTTTACCTGCTAATCCTGCTAAGATGGCAGACTTACATTAAGGAGCATTTCTCTTTCTCATTCCTCCTTCTTCCCTCTTTCTTGATTTTTAAAATTAAAGTCTTTATTTTGGAATAGTTTCAGATATACAGAAAAGTTACAAAGATAGCGCAAAGTTCCCAGTTACCTCATGCCCATCCATCTCTCTGGATCTTTGACCAGAGTTGCGTTTCTGCTTCTTCCCAATTGGCAGACTTTCCTGGCTAAGGAAGCAGAGTTACAGCACCTAACACAAATAGTATTTGATTAAGGTTAATTACAGTGCTGTCACATAAAAAGGGGGGAAAAGAAAGCTGGCTTTTTCAACCAGCAATGAAATAACCTGCTGTCTATCTACTGACTTAATAGCTTTAATTGCCAGAACATAATCAAGATCTGGTGAATTTGTTTGAACATATCAGCAGGCACCAAATATTTCAATGAGATCAAGTTGTATAACTAGTTGTGCTCTAACTCAAGCAGAAATTGCTCTGACAAAGTGAGCTTTGTAGCCTAAAAGGCAACAGCTGTTGGGAGAGGCCCTATGTTCTGATGATCTGTTATTAACACTCTGTGAATTAAGAAAGTTGTAGGTTTCACAGGGCTGCCTGAGATGAGCAATAACTCTCCACCACGTCTGACTTCTTAGTTTGCAGGATGAATTCGATCAGGAGTGTATTTACACTTCATTAGGGCTTCCCAGGGGGCTCAGTTGGTAAAGAATCTGCCCGCAATGCAGGAGAGCCAGATTCCATCCCCTGGGTTGGGAAGATCTCTTGGAGAAGGGAATGGCTACCTACCTTCCATATTCTTGCCTGGGAAACCCCATGGACAGAGGAGCTACAGTCTGTGAGGTCGCAAAGAGTCAGACATGACTGAGGGACTAACATTTTCACTTTGGAGACTCATGGAACTTCCCATTTATTGAGAACTTTTTTCTAACAAGACATAGCAAAAGTGGGCAGCTCTTTTAACAGACTTGGTTACTACACTTCAGACCATCAGTAAGAGTCATACATGAAAGTAACCATTCTTCCACATTTTATTGACTTCTACTTTCTGGTTCTTATAAATGTAGAACCAGAAATTAAGACTCTCGTAAGATAGTCTACTTCCAGGAAACCAGACCAGGAAGTGAATCTAACACATGATTTTGAAAAAGGGAGTCCCAGGCTGGGTCCATCTGGAAAACTTGCAGTGTCAGTCACATCTGATGGGTTCCTCTCTGCCCTGTTCAAATACTTAGTACCTGCTTCAGGATAATCCAGTGGAGGGTTGTCTGTTAGTGGCTAAATATGTGCACCGTTGAGCTTTCTGAAAACAAGATATTCAAGTGAAAAGAACCCCTTTTGTGTAATAGTAAGAATAATTCCTTTCCTATTTAGTAATTGAATTCCTCGGAGGAATTCAAACTCTTTACCAAAAAGCACCCAGCCAAAAATGGTCTCAGAAAAAGGTAAAGGTGAGTGGTGTTTTCTTCTTTTAAAATCTATTTTATTTATTTGGCTGTGCCAGGTCTTCATTGCAGCATGCAAGAGCTTCGGTCTTCATTGCCACGTTGTGGCATGCGGGATCTAGCTCTCCAGCCAGGGACGGAACCCAGACCCTGCCCAACCCCCACCTCAAGACACACGCATGCACGTGCATGCGCACACTCACTCTGGAAGTGCAGAGTCTTAGCCACTGGACCACCAGGGAAGTCCCTAGGTAGTGTTTTCTTAACCTCTAGAAACAGAGATGAAATTGCAGAGGCAACAAGCAAACCCAGTCACGTTCCCAGAGACATTCTTTTTCAGGAGGTTGGTTGTTGTTAGGGGATGGGTCAGTGGAGAGGTGACAGTCTCTGTCACCCTGCAACCTCGGTTCTGGGCTGGCGTTAGTGATAACTGCCCTCTAAGAAGGTTGCATGCCTACAATGGACCTGTCTGCTAGCTGACTCCGGGGTAACTAGCAGACTGAGCCACAGGACTGGAATAAAAGACTTGGGCTGGAGAGGAATCCCCCCATTTCTTCTCCTCTTCCTTCTTTCTCAGCTAGGCTCTTCTGATCTCTCTGCCTCTGGCATTTCCTCACAGACCCTACGAGGCTGTGGCTCCTGTGTGAAGCTGCTAACGGACTGAGAAAGCTTCTTGTGGTTCATGCTCACATGTGCAAAGAGCCTGGCGTGTTGGGAGGGAGGGCCATAGGAAGGGGCAAAGTCTGAGGGTTTGGCTTTTCAAGTTCCTACTGTTACCTTCTTTTTTTTCCATTTTCCTTTGCCTCATCTACTAACTCTTTGAGGCCGAAGAGGCCCAAAGTGAAGTCTGTCCTAATTTTAAACTTGCCTCTGTGACTGCCCTGTAATTTTCATTCCACAGCCTAAATTGGAACATGTCTCGGTAGGTTGGGCTCAGAGCATCTCTTTCAGTGAAGGTTTAACAAATTACCCTTGATACAGCAGAGGAATTTCAGCATCAAAAGCCAGGATTCAGTCTTTGTCAGAAGACCACCTTGGGAAGAGCTTTGTCCAGTTCTAGGAGGTCGTGGGGGAAGAGGGGTTAATACACTCATTAGCTACCGCTGGTCATCTCTTAAAATAGACACATTTCAGCAGATGCCCACAGAACAACATGATTGTATTCTTTCTTTGGCAGGAGGAAATTTGAGAAAATTTTTACTGAGATTATCTGACCCAGATTCTTTGCACAAGTACTTCCAAGGTTTGAGCTGTGACTTTGCCCATGAAGATTATGTAGCTCTCATTTTCTGTCGAACTCAACTCTTTATCTTCCTTCCCCTGTGTGGGCCTCTTGGAGTGACCTCGGACCACTGTGAGCTCTCCTTTCCTCTGAATTTCCAGGACAAGCATAACTTGGATCTCTGCAGTTATCTCCAAATAAATGATGCTCTCTTTCCATTTTGTATGTGTCCATTACCTGCCAAGGGCTTCCCAGGTGGCACTAGTGGTAAGGAACACACCTGCCAATGCAGGAGACATAAAAAACGTGGCGTCAATCCCTGGGTCGGGAAGATCCCCTGGAGGAAGAAATGACAACCCACTCCAGTATTCTTGCCTGGGAAATCCCATGGACAAAGGAGCCTGGTGGGCTACAATCCATGTGGCCACAAAGAGTCAAACGCAACTGAGCACATACCTGCCAACCAGGAGTGGGTTGAGATTTATAACACAATCTTAGTGAATGATGCTTCAATTAAGTAATTATTACCCACCGTAATGATATAAGAGTCAGGAATTTTCTTAGCATTTTAATCATGGGTACTAATGGCCTTAAAAAGTTCTTCCATTACAAAGATGGAATATTTATACTTCTTCTACATAAATCTGCCCTACAAATAGAAGATAGATTTCTGTTTACCAAGGAGCATGGAAGAAACCAGCAGTCATTATCCTAGTTTTTCTCCAAAAACAGTCAATGTTTTTCCAGATTAGTCCAATACAAGTAACTTGTTCATTTCCTTCAGGACCCAGATTGCCTTAGAAACTTCAATACCTGCCGATGGCTGAGGCCCAAGAGACTCAGACAGTCATGAAAACTGCTGCTGGCCAGTTAGTTTTCTAATTCTATGAGCACACCTGAGCTCTGATCTTGAGGGTTGCCTTCCTTTCTGCCATGGAATGGTACCCAATATGAAGGAGATGTCTTTTTTTCATTTTTTTTTTAAATGATTTGTAATTTAATTGGAGGATAGTTGTTTTACAATGTTGTGTTGGTTTCTGCCACCCATCAACATGAATCAGCCATAGATACGCATATGTCCCTTCCCTCTTGAAACTCCCTCCCAAGGAGATATTGTGAATCCTATTTTGCTACGGAGGCCTCAGAATAGGATTTCAGCCTGAAGGCAGCCCCACAAACTGAATACCCGTGGATGCAGCCTCAAGAAAGCCATGAAAGGCCCATGCTCTGGGCATCGATCTATGGGCTACCTGGTTTCTACAGGTAGATGTCAAAAACTGGAGACTCTGAGATTTCACCTTATTCATGAGTTATCCAGTTGACCGCCTTTCTTCATATAGGTGATTTTGTTAAAATTTTCTCGTTCTGCTGAAAAAGACCACCAGTGAAATACACGTGTGGTTGCTGTACTCAGATGGTAATAGTCTGGTGCCCCAAAGGCCAAGCTCTTCCTTTCGGTCCTCACAGAGACTTGTTAGCTCCATCCTGAGGGAGAAAATGGTCTAAGAACTGTGAATTCCAGCTCTTGTGCAGGATAGCCATCTTACAAAAGTGTGCCACTGGTCCCAAGAGAAATCAATAGAGGACGATGGATATGCTGGCACGAATCCAACACTGCTGTAAGAAAAACAGTGCAAGCACAGCCCTATGGAGTAATTGGTATCACTGTCATCTGTGCGAAGGACACCAGAGTGCTACTGTTATCCTGCTCCTGATGCTGGAGGTTTTCCAGGGCCCCAAAGGAGAAGGTACTTTAGTCACACTGGGAAGATGGAGGAGTGGCCGTATCGGCTGCAGAGCTACAATGCGAGACCTGAGTGCCACACATCAACATGAATCAGCCATAGGTACATATATGTCCCTTCCCTCTTGAAACTCCCTCCCAAGGAGATATCGTGAATCCTATTTTGCTATGGAGGCCTCAGAATAAGGATTTCAGCCTGAAGGCAGCCCCACAGACTGAATCCCCGTGGAGGGGGTGACAGACATTGATTCACCTCGAGTTTCACCACTGAGTGATTCTCTTGACCAAACTTTGTCAGATCCGCTTCCTCTACACCTTCTGTTTGTCCAGCTTACATGCCACTTCTTCCATGAAGCACTCACCGATCCTCCTCCTGCTGGAAGAAGCCTGCTCTTCTTTTGAGTCAGATTGATACTCTCTGGCAGTGTAATTCTCTACCTTGCTGCTGCTGCTAAGTCGCTTCAGTCGTGTCTGACTCTGTGCGACCCATAGACGGCGGCCTACCAGACTCCGCCGTCCCTGGGATTCTCCAGGCAAGAACACTGGAGTGGGTTGCCATTTCCTTCTCCAATGCGTGAAAGTAAAAAGTGAAAGTGAAGTCACTCAGTCGTGTCCGACTCTAGTGACCCCATGGACTGAAGCCTACCAGGCTCCTCTGATTTTCCAGGCAAGAGTACTGGAGTGGGGTGCCATTGCCTTCTCCGAATTCTCTACCTTAACATGTTAGTTTTATGGGTACACTTAGTTTTTTAAAAATATTCATTTATTCGTCTGGGTCAAGTTTTAGTTGCAACGCGTGGACTTCTCTACTTGTGGCGTGCAGGCTCTAGAGTGCACAGTCTTAGCCTCCCTGTGGTATGTGCGATCCTCGTTCCTTGACCAGGGATCGAACCCACGTCCCTTGCACTGGAAAGCCGACTCCCAGCCACTGGGCCACCGGGGAAGTCACTATGTGTATGTTTAATGTCTCATCCTTCACGTTCGACTGTAAAGTCCCTGCGAGTAGAAATGCTGCCGTCTGCATGTACATATTCTCCACAGTGCCTTCAGTACAGAAATCACACCCAATAAACCTGTAGTGAAAGGATAAAGGGATGAACAATGACAGAATACAGACGTAGGTAAAGCATCTCTAGAATAGCGGTGGTCGTGGCATATCTAAGCTTCGCTGACAGAAAAGGGTCCACACACACAGCTCCCAACAGGTGGAGTCGTCAGAAATACACACGAGGGGAAAGACAGAATGAAGACACTGACAGATGAAGGGCTTGTAACGTCATTTGACTCCTTCCCCTGTGTCCAGTTCTTCTCAGAGAAGCTTTTCTCTTCATTTTATTTTTGTGATCAGGGTTGGGTATTGTTTGTGGCATTTGCTCAGGAAAACTTAGGAATTTTCCAAGATAGTTAATATTCAGATATGAAAAAAAAATCTCTTACAGTTTAAATGGTGAATAGATGCTAATTTATACATATATACTTATGCTCAGAATGCCTAATTAATGATCTTCCGTGTCAGTCATGGGTATGTTAATGAGCTTCTTTTGCTCCTGTGTCATAATTACATTGCGCCTCTCTAGCTTGAGGTTGGAAAAACATTTTCTCTGTGGGTTAGCAAATGATACAAAATAACAACAAAACAACTAACCATTACTCAGTGATTCGTAAGTTTAGGGAATGTGGAAGTATATGATCATAACAATTTAGTATGAGACAATGTAAAGACAGCCCAAAAAAGATATTGGCTATTTTCATAGTAACTCTCCCTTTGCTGAATTAAGAAAAGGTTTGCTTGATAATGTGGGACTGTCTTTCTTTGGTCCAGTCAACTGACCATCTTTCTTACTCTGAGGACAAAAAAGCCTCTGTGATAAAGGGAACCCGCCAATAGGTGTTATCCTATATTTAGATCTGTTCTATTTCTCAGGACCCAGAAGTGCCAGCTTCTACCTCCCTTCCATAGTCCTTCTTTTGTCTGCCTTATTATCATATTTGGTTTCTTTCCCAAACTCTGGCATATTTTTCAGCCACAAACCTTCCTACTTTAATCCTACAGAATCAGGTTGGACTTGGTGCCTAACTTCACTTTTTGGCTCTGTGACTTTAGGTGAGTTAGTTGACCTCTCTGAGGCTCTGTTTCTTCACTTGGAAATGAGGTAAGAATACTAATTGTTAGAAAAGATAAGACAATGTATGGCAGAAACCGGCACAATGAAAAGTGAAAGGGTTAGTTGCTCAGTCACGTCCAACTCTTTGGGACCCCATGGACTATAGCCCTCCAGGCTCTTCTGTCCATGGGATTCTCTAGGCAAGAATACTGGAGTGGGTTGCCATTCCCTTCTCCAGGGGATCTTCCCAACCCAGGGACCGAACCTAGGTCCCTGCCATTGCAAGCAGATTCTTTACCAATCTGAGTCGCCAGGAAAGCCCAAGGAGCATAATATTGTAAAGCAATTATCCTTCAACTATAAATAAATACGTATTTTTAAAAGTTAAGGACACCTAACTTTGAACCCTTTCTGCGATGTATAAAAAATGAAGAAATAGGACAATGAAGTGAGTTAAAGTGTCTGGAGCCCATTGCGAGGCANCATAATATTGTAAAGCAATTATCCTTCAACTATAAATAAATACGTATTTTTAAAAGTTAAGGACACCTAACTTTGAACCCTTTCTGCGATGTATAAAAAATGAAGAAATAGGACAATGAAGTGAGTTAAAGTGTCTGGAGCCCATTGCGAGGCATGTAGGAGGCAATAGGATTGCCCCTGTTTTCCTTCCTTTTTGCCCTCCCACCCTGATCAATGCAGTGGTTAAGAGTACACCATCTGGAGGTAGACTGTCGGGGTTGAATTCCTCAGTTCTGCTGTAGCCCTGTTCTGTGACCTCAGACCAGTGACTTAGCCTTTGCTGTGCCTGAGTTTCTGGGTATCTCAAATGTCAGCGCTTGGCATTTAGTGAGTGCTCACAAAAAGGCAGCTGTTACTATCTGACAGTCTGAGCAGCTGGGTGAAAGCAGCCCTCTGCGAATCCGTCTTTGGATCGGTGTCATCCACTGTCAGGGTCAGGAAGCCCTTCTCCTGTGTTAAAAGCAGGGTGCCTCAGCCCTTTGTCAGGGATGGTGGGGGCGCACAGACGCGGGCCCTACTTCTAGATCTTCTCTGTGCGGAGGCCATCTCCTCCGTTTCCCCTCTCCTCTGGGGAGAAATCTGTCCTCTTTGTGAGCGGAACACAAGAACAGATTTGTGCTACCCTCCTGAGTGTGCACGGCGCTCCCTGTCTCTTCGTGCAGGGGTGGGGTGTGGAATGCCCAAGCTCTGTGTTCCGCCCCTGTGTGCTCCCCGCTCCTCCCCTCCGACAGGCTGTGTGAGGAATCAAGGGCTTTGTGCCAAGCCTTTCACTTGGGGCCTCTATTTTTCCTTTCTTTTTATGCCAGAGGCAACTGGTTGAGTTTGCTTGCTGGAAGTGAGGCTTCTGAAACCATTCAGCTAGCCCTGACATTTTTAAGATAACGAATTATTCTCCAAGTGGTATCAGAATCTGACTTTTCATGATCTAGATCTATCGGTGGAATGTATTGCTTGGCTCTTTAAGGATGACGAAGCTGCGAATTCAAATAGCTGACCCCCCAAATAAGCAGTCAGCTTTAGCCTCTTAAGCTGTCCAGACAGACCCACAGCAGCAAGGCTGGCACTTTACATCTCAGCTTGTGATTTACAGATTTCAGAACACTTTCAGAAAACTCATCTGACCCTCAAATATCCCCGACTAGTAAACATGCCGGAATATGTTATCCCCATTTTACAGTTAAAAAACAAAACAAAGCAAACAAACAAAAAGCCAGAAGCTCCCAAAGATTAGGTGACTTGTCTACTAATGACATCAGTATGAAGTCTAGTGTCCTGATTCGAACCCAGAGATTTTAAGCCAGTGGCTTTGATGAATCAGAAAAGGCAAGATTAGCTTGCAGTATCCGGTTGTAACTGCCCCCTCTCACCCCTTGGCCCCACTGGCCTAACACAAATGTTGCTCCTGCCACACTTCCAGCTCGAGGTTTGTGGGAGCGGGTGTGCGTGTGGAGGCCCTGCTCCCCCTGATCACTCAGGGATCCAGGCTGACAGAGGCTCCACCAGCTTCCGACACTGCCATCTCCACATGTGACCTCAAGGTTTGCTGCAGCAGGGGAAGAAAAGGTGCAGAATTCATAGCAGCTTTCCTCTGCTTGTAGCTCCTTGGTCGGATTAGCTGCATGGTCTCAAATTAACTACATGGGAGCCTGGGAAATCCTCCCATACACTCAGAAAGGCAGCAGAGCCCCAGAAATCTCCACTGCAGGCTTTTAAGTGGTCGTCCATTTAAGGGCACTGTGCAGTGCAGGGGCCCCATTTTGAATTAATGATGCTTTCTAATAAATGCATCTTCCCCGGTGGCTCAGATGGTAAAGAATATGCCTGCAGTGCAGGAGACCCCGGTTTGATCCCTGGATCAGGAAGATCCCCTGGAGAAGGAAATGGCAACCCACTCCAGTTTTCTTGTCTGGAGAATTAACAGAATTCTCCAAAGGAGCGTGGCAAGCTAAATACTGTAACCTGGGCATTTCATTTCTTTGCGAAGGATGGAAAGAGATAAAGCAAATTTAAACAGTATCTGATGTATGAGGCAGTTGCCAAAAAGAAAAATGAAATAATTGGTAGTCACAACAGGTTATGCTAACGTTTCTCTTTATTTTAAATTTTAGCTTTATGGAGGTACAATTGACAAATAAAAGTATAAGGTATTTAAAGTGTATATCATGGTGATATGATATACATACATACATATATATATACACACACATTGTAAAGGGCTTCCCTGGTAGCTCAGCTGGTAAAGAATCTGCCTGCAATGTGGGAAACCCCAGTTCTATTCCTGGGTTGGGAAGATCCCCTGGAGAAGGGGTAGTCTACCCACTTCCCTGATGACTCAGAAAGTTAAGAATCCACCTGCAATGCAGAAGACCTGGGTTCAATCTCTGGGTTGGGAAGATCCCCTGGAAGAGGGCATAGCAACCCACACCAATATTCTTGCCTGGAGAATCCCCGTGGACAGAGGAACCTGGTGGGCAGAGGTCCGTGGGGTCACAAAGAGTCAGACACAACTGAGCTAAGCGCAGCACATACATAGCGAAAGGATTCCACCCATCTAGTTAAGTAACATCCATCCCTTTACATTTTCATCTCTCTTTTTGGTGAATATGCTTTCCCTTTTGGGACCTGATATTTTAAAAATTAGAATGTTCTCCAGAAAGTAAGCAGAAAACTTGTGATCTAAATGTATTGATCTCCCTCCACTCCCCTCTATTTCATAGAGAAACTTTCAGATTAAAAGAATTCTTCAAATTATTCCTTAGAAAATATCAAGATTTACTTCTAAGATATTTTAGAAAACTCGTGATGTCATTCAAACAAGTTTTCTTAACTACTCGGATTATTTGCCAGGAAATAAGCCTCTCCATGGTTTGCCTGTCTTTGTTTGATTATGGATATAGAGGGAAATGCTCTCTGTGTTTGGATAATGGATATAGAGGAAAATTGCCATCAGGGACAAGAAGCAGTTTGACTCTTGAGTTACATAGAGGGCTTGGCTGTAGTTGGCATTTTGGTGTGAAAGATTTCAGAATATTCAGAGAGAAGGATGGGACCTGTGAGCTGAACAGAAAATAAAATGGTGCAGATCCAGATGGACTGCATAGGATAGTTCTCATGCAAAGTGAATCTCTTGCATCCATCCTCATTCCATATGGTAATCTGCCACAGAACCAGTTGCTGCCTGAATATCCTTGTGTTGAAGTTGCCCTCACCTCTAGCTAGGGGACTCACCTGTGGCGATTCCCTGTGGCTCCTGCCCTGCTCTCTGCATTCTGGAAGCAGCCGTACTTGTCATGGGTGGAGGGTCATCTCAGGGTGAGCTCCCTGCTAAACACTTATCAGCACAGCAGAAATTCTTAGAAAAGCTTTCCACGGAAACACAGAACTTGTTTTTCACCCCCACCCTCCCCTTTTAAAATGAAGTGGGTTTGTTTTTGTTTTTATAAAGTGAATTTTAAAACACATGCTAACAGTAATTAATTATCATCATCACTGGGACTTGTATATAAATCTCATGACGTAAGGAGTTTAGCTGTTTTCATGGGCATCACCTTGTTTCATAGATCATAAGTTTTATCCTTTGTATTCCAGGGAGATAAAATGTGAAAGTGAAGCAACTTATCAAGATAGCAAGTAGGACATCTGGACAGATAAGGGTGGGGTCTCCCAGGTGTGCCCAGGCATGGAAGTCCACTGACATTTGTTAACAACGTGGATCCCAGGTTGCTCCTTAGAACTACTGACTCAGAATTTTCAGGAAAGAGGTCCAGGAATCCTTTTTATCAAGTGCTACGAATGACTTGTGTGATGCACAGTTAGCCATAACCCGATCCAGCAGAACGGACAACCCCTCTCTCATTTCAGCCTCCTGTCACCACTGCAAGGAAAGGAAAGTCTCTGAGAGGATGAGAAAGTTAACCCCCAGAATTCAGGTACACTGTGGGAATAGCAGCTACTTCTGCCTGTCCCTGGAGTTTTCAAGCAGAGTACAGTTTTATGTATTTTTAAATGTCAACACTTGGTACCACTGCTTTTCAGAAAAGGCCCTAGGGATGAATAGCCGTGTCTGTAAGCATTCTCTGGGTGCTTGGAAAATAGGATGCTTTCAGAATTTGTGTTTTTTAAATGTAACATTTGACTGGGTAATAAACGCATAAAGTACAGAATTCAAAAGGTTAAAAACACTATATGGTAGACAATAAATCTCTTTTCCACCCCTCTTTTCCCATTTCCCGGTTCTTTTTCCTAAAAGCAACCATCGTTACCATTTTCTTACGTTTCTTTCTAGTGACAACCCAAGCATATAGAAGTGTATGTGAGTGAATATTTATTTTTTAACCCAAATGGTATCCATGTTTAACATCTATGTCATTGTGTCTAATTAAATTGATACTTTTCTTCTGGTATCACACTGACGTTGTGTCATTGCTTTTGTGATGTGAAGTCACTCAGTCATGTCTGATTCTTTGTGACTCCGTGGACTGTAGCCTACCAGGCTCCTCCATCCATGAGATTTTCCAGGCAAGAGTACTGCAGTGGGTTGCCATTGCCTTCTCCAGGAGATCTTCTTGACCCAGGGATTGAACCCAGGTCTCCCGCATTGTGGGTAGATGCTTTACCATCTGAGCCACCAGGGCTTTTGCGATGGAGAACACTAAAATCCCCAGTGGCTTACCAATAACAAAAAGTTCATTTCTCTCTTGTGCAATAGTCCAGTGTGGGAATTCAGTGGACAAGCAACTGGCTCCTTCCATCTTGAAGTTTGTCCATGGGATTTAGAACCTACTTCTTCCAGCTGGTGGGGAAGAGAGAGCCTAGAAGATGGAGAATCTTGCTGGGGGTTTTTAAGGGTTATCCCTAGAAATGGTGACATCATTTCTGTCCACAATCTTTTGGCAAGAACTAAGTCAAATATCCCCATCTAGCTGCAAGGAGAGCTGGGAAATGTAGTTCTTTACTGGGCAACCAATCATCAGTATCCAGTTCAGAAAGGCCAAGGGGTGCACACATCTTTGGTGGACAGCTGGCTATTCTTTCTGGCTATGTTTTCATCCCCAAATGTACATGGTTTTCTTGTAATTACAGTGAGTGGGGTTTTTGACCCTCAGCATGTGGGAGTACAGTCGGGAGGTTGGTAAAAGATGTTTATACCGCGGATGTGACCTGTGAGAGTTTGGGAACCACTGCTTTATCCAGGAGGCCAAAGGTCAAGTTCAACTTTTGCCCCTGCTAGTAGGTGAGCCCAGGTTCTAGAAATGCCCCATGGCATCTGTCTGTGAACAGGGAAATCCATTGCCTACCTGAACACTCTATTGGACCTCCTCAAACTAAATGGTTTTCGTCTTATCTAACCCAGTCAGAGCCAAGAACAGAGGGATTCTGGAATTCTCAATGTGGCTATAAAACATTCTAGCAATATTCTAATTGTTCTTTCCAAGCTTTAATTTAGCGGTTCCTCCCCAACCCCTCCTCTCACGCTAGACTTGTTACACAGCAATTTTCCTACACCCTTTTTGCTTACAAAATTTTCTTTGCCGCTAGAGGGGAAAAAATGAACAAAAACACATCAGCAATATAAAGAACTTTTGTAAGTTAGGTGCTGGAGAGGGAGAAGTCCTGAAGCTGCTGGGAACCTCACAGCCTGACCCCAATCCCCTGTCCTGTCCGTGGGATGAGATGGCGCCCTCCTGCAGGGCTCTGCCTGAGTCATCCCCCAGAACAGAAACCTTGGAATGAAGCTGTGGTGGAAGGAAAAAGCAGAATGAGGTGAGCGCCTTCTCTCCCCACCATGCATCCGGCATCTGTGAGCCGGGGCCTCACGGGCGGACCTCGCCACGCTGGGGAGGAGCGACGCCTCCCGTCCCGCTGAGCCCCTCCGCCTGGGGTTTCTCTTCCTTGCTAGTTTGTGCGGACTCTGTGGTCGCTGTTCTCCATGTCAGCACATCTGAAATTGCTGACTGTAAACACTGAAGGCAGCGTGCCTGCTCCCGAAGAAGCCGCAAGGAAAACAGCTCTGGGCAACTCTGGATGTTCTCGGGGGGACCAGCTCCCAGCTCTGGCCCTTTACCGAGTCCAGGGTTCTGTGGTTTGGGTGGGATGGGGGAGAAAGACAGGATAAGCGGGGGGAAAGAAGGACATCGGCCTGTGGAGGTCTCTTCTTAAGGAAACAGATACTAGTTTTCTTCGGGTCCTTTCTGTGGGAGCTGCCATAGGAGAGGAATTCCGACGGCTGGAATGGGAGGGTTGCCAGGTAGCAACAGGAGAGGGTGACAGCCGACCCGACGTGCAGACGGAAATTGGGAGCCATGAGTATCATGAGGGAGTTCGCCGCGATCTTGGGAGGAAATGGTTACAAAACACCATTGTAAACCAGGCAGCCTTCTCAGGTCTCGGGCTGGCCCAGAGGGGCACCCGACGCCGCGGTGGTGGGCGGTGTCCTTCCCAAGGGCGGGACTGGGCTGGACGCTGAGCCCGGAAGGCAGCGGGTCCCTGGGGCCCCGTGTGGGGACTTCCACAGACGCGGGTGTGTGTCCCTGTAGCCTGTCAAACCACAGCCATGCTCAGAGGCTTGTGGATTAGACTCTTGCGTGGTCAAGCCAGGAAGAGTGTGTGACCCAGCTCCAGAAAGTGTGTTAGTCTGTGTGCTTGTGCTTAAGACTGCCAGCTCCATCTTCTCTTCTTAGAACTAGAATGGGGAACCAGGAAGGAGGCTTTACCTAGAACAACTCATGACTCTGTGTTGAGAGCCTTCTATGTAAACGTGATCGAGGCTGGGTTCTGGGGTGGACGAGTCAATGCTTCAGAGAAAAAGAACCCGGAGGACATATATATATATATATATATATATGTCTGTGCTACGTATGTTGTTTGTTTCGGTGGCTAAGTCGTCTCTGACTCCTTTGCCACCCCCATGCACTGTAGCCCGCCAGGCCCCTCTGTCCGGGGGATTTCCCAGGCACCAATACTGGAGTGGGCTATTTCCTCCTCCAGGGCATCTTCCCACCCAGGGATTGAACCCGGCATCTCCTGTGTCTCCTTCATTGGCAGGTGGATTCTCTACCACTGAGCCACCTGGGAAGTCCATGGTATGTATATGAGGATATATAGATACAT
>SJYV01043471.1:0-37510 GCA_006410875.1 Neotragus pygmaeus | reverse complement strand
GGCAAGAGTACTGGAGTGGGGTGCCATTGCCTTCTCTGGGAACTGCCCAGAGCTGACCGCAAATCAGAACTTCCTGGAAATCGCCTTTATCCTTGCCTAGGGTTTAAGGAGAGGGAATCTTCTTTTAAACTTTTGCTTTTAGGTTGCAACCTATCCTTTAGTACCCTGTTGTGTTTCAAATTTCTGTAGTGAATAATCAACAGATTGTAGATAATCAACAGAAGGGAGCTATTTAGCATATAAAACCTGCTATTGCAAGAACATCTCCACTGAACATTTTCTAAACAAGCAAATTACATGCGTTCAGGGTAGGTATTAAATACAACTTGATCCACATCCATGTTCAGTTCTGGTTCTTTCTATTTGCATTTTAGCCCAAATAATGTTTCGTGGGCTTCCCAGGTAGCACCAGTGGTAAAGAATCCACCTGCCCGTGCAGGAGATGCAAGAGACTCATGTTCAATTGCTGGGTTGGGAAGATCCCCTAGAGTAGGAAATGGCAACCCCTTCCAGTATTCTTGCCTGGAAACCTCCATGGACAGAGGAGCCTGGTGGGCTACAGTCTATGGGGTCGCAAAGAGTCAGACATTACTGAGCAACAGAGCTCATATGCTGCATAATTACCTGGACTCAGAGCTGGTCATTTCCTGGAATTCCAGGTTTGCTGCAGTGAGCTTATCTCCTTAAATAAACCCCAGACATCCTCCTGCCCATCCTCCACCCCCGACCTGCCACCCCGGGGCTCTAGTTCCACTGACTTCCTTTTCTTCTTCCCTAAGGTTCAGTTTGTTTCTTCCCTACTTCTTTTCTCTATTTTCAAAGCAGGGACACTTTCCTTTCCCAGCCCCTGGCAGTTTCTGACCTCTCTAGAGCCCTCTCCAGGCCTCTTCAATTGTGGGTCCTCTTTATTCTTTTCCTGTCAATCAAACCTGGCTTCTCCAATATCTTCTTTTACCTCCATAGGCTGTAAAGATTATAAACATTTTTTTCTCTAATAGAAGAAGCTTTCCCTTCTTTTGATGTTATATGATTGGAGGGGCACAATGCTATTCAAAACAATACTCTATTTTAAGTGTTCTATTTTGGAAGAATCCTTTTAAATAAAAGTGAAACACTTTTTTTATTTTTACCAGCACCCCATTTCACAGGTATCAGTAGATAAGTTCTGATTTTACATTTTTGTTAAAAAATTATGTTTTACTGAAGAGAAACAAGAGAAGACAAACACATTTATATAAACATTTTACATTGGCACAAACTTAATATCCGTTTTCTGAGCTATGATGGTTGTTATTCTAATATAGCAGAGCAAAAGAATGTTGCCCAAATTAACCTGTCAAATGGAAAATGCTTTGTCTCACTGTAACTGCACAGAAACCTGGTTTATTTAGCTTTGAGGAATAAACCAAATCGCAATTTAGTTTTCTAATGTAACTGCTCCAACATGTGTTTCTATGTGGTTTACATATATAATTTATACTGTTTTTACATGGGAGAACCAGAAATCTGAGTTTTTTCTCATTAACAGTGGCAATATATACAACAGGGGGCATACCTTGGTTAAAAAAAAAAGTCATGAAACCGTACCTTCTTAAAGTTTGATTTAAGTCATCTTTCTGAGTGATTTTAAGTAAGATAAAACATAAGACAAAGGAGACCCAGGGGCCTCATGTCATAATTATAAAGTGGTGTCTCTCAGATGAGATATCTGACTGCATTCTTGTGGTCAGTGTTGAGTCCAGATTGATCACAGAGAACTGGCTTCAGTAATCACACAGCAGTTCCAGCATGTTTGTAGCGGAGCAGAAGAAAGCAAAGAGCAAACTGCAACCCTCTGTGCTCAGCAGCCCACCGTTAAGCGGGCATAGACTCCTGAATCTCTTAGCTTGGCTATTAAAGAAGGTAATGAAATCCTCTGGGTTGTGTCCTCCTTGATGTTAAGCCTCTTTGTTTGGTATTAAAAGTTTCTAATGGGAAGAAAGAGAGGACTAAGTAATTCACTCAGGTGTATGTTTCATACTGAAATATGAAGGCATATGAGATCGAAGGGCCCAAGGGCAGACCGTGTGTCTATGTCTTGCCGCTAGTGAGGTTTAGCATGTATCTCAACTCTCTTTACATGCACATGACACGCTGGCACTCATACATACACATATCACACATAAATGCCTTGTTAATGTTTGATCATTATTACCATTCTTTCTGCCTCCAGAATTCTCTCCCAACCCTCAAAAAACAAACAAACAGAGACTCTAATACCACCACCAGAAACAATGGCAATTTAGGATTACTCTAGTTGCATGCACTGGAAGGAGGCTACAGCCTGATACTTGAGGAGAAAACTTCTTAACAAACAGAATACAAGTTGAAAGTTTTATACCTAATTCATCAACCCACCTCTGTATATTGATGGCTTTGTTTCAGACTTACAGTGATAAATTCATGACTCCATGGATTATTTCGCAGAATCTACAATATGTAGGAAAACCAAAGGTTCGATGCATATAACAACTTAGACTAGAAAATCTTACACCCTGAAAAGAATTTTCAAAGATAGTATAAGTTATTACCAAATTCTGTAATGTGGGCAGCATGTGTTGCCAATAATGTACAGCTCAGTCTAGAAATAGAAAGCAAAATAAAAAAGCCAGCATGTCTTTATGAAAATGAAAGGGATATTATGTCATCATAATGGAACCCTACACCAAATCTACATAGTAGGGGTAGAGAACATTTTAATATATGATTGTAATTGAACTAACACAAATGTGACATTCAACTCATTCATCAGCATCACTCATGATCTATATTTAACGTAGATTATAGCACAATATCATTAATAACAAAGTCTGAGAATTGAGCCAGCTCCTAAGCTATGTACTGCTGCTGCTGCTAAGTCGCTTCAGTCGTGTCCGACTCTGTGCGACCCCATAGATGGCAACCCACCAGGCTCCCCCATCCCTGGGATTCTCCAGGCAAGAACACTGGAGTGGGGTGCCATTTCCTTCTCCAATGCATGAAAGTAAAAAGTGAAAGTGAAGTCGCTCAGTCGTGCCTGACTCTTAGCAACCCCATGGACTGCAGCCCACCAGGCTCCTCCATCCATGGGATTTTCCAGGCAAGAGTACTGGAGTGGGGTGCCATTGCCTTCTCCGAAGCTATGTAAGTGAATCTTAATGAGCAGCAGCTCCCTGGTATTGTATCTCTGTGCACTGGGACACAGCAGAAATGGAGACTGAGCTCTCCTGTGCTCTTAAAGTGAAAGGTGACACATGCCCAGCGTTGTGTTATATACGTGAGGAGACATAAGTAATGGCTCCCATGTGAAGGAACTCAGGAAAAAAAAAAAAAAAATATATATATATATATATATATAATCTTTAAGCCAACCTTTATCAAGGAAAAAATAGCCTTTGTTGACTTGAATGAAATATTTTTAATTTAGAGTTTTGTCTTTTTTGAAAAAATTTATTCAAGTGTAATTGATCTACAATGTTGTGTTCCTTTCTGCTGTACAGCAAAGTGATTCAGTTTACACACACACATATATATGTGAGAAAGAGAGAGAGAGAGAGGTGGTGTCCCAGGTGGTGCTAGTGGCAAAGACCCTGCCTGCAATGCAGGAGACGTAAGAGACGCAGAAACGTAAGAGACACAGGCTTGATCCCTGGGTTGGGAAGATCCCCTGGAGGAGGGCATGGCAACCCACTCCAGTATTCTTGCCTGGAGAAACCCATGAACAGAGCAGCCTGGCGGGCTACAGTCATGGGGTCACACAGAGTCAGACACCACTGAAGCGACTTAGAACACACACATACAGGTATATATATATATTCTTTTTGAGTCTGCTGCTGCTGCTGCTGCTAAGTCACATCAGTCATGTCCGACTCTGTGCGACCTCATAGACGGCAGCCCACCGGGCTCCCCCGTCTCTGGGATTCTCCAGGCAAGAACACTGGAGTGGGTTGCCATTTCCTTCTCCAATGCATGAAAGTAAAAAGTGAAAGTGAAGTCGCTCAGTCGTGCCTGACTCTTAGCAACCCCATGGACTGCAGCCCACCAGGCTCCTCCATCCATGGGATTTTCCAGGCAAGAGTACTGGAGTGGGGTGCCATTGCCTTCTCCGAAGCTATGTAAGTGAATCTTAATGAGCAGCAGCTCCCTGGTATTGTATCTCTGTGCACTGGGACACAGCAGAAATGGAGACTGAGCTCTCCTGTGCTCTTAAAGTGAAAGGTGACACACGCCCAGCGTTGTGTTATATACGTGAGGAGACATAAGTAATGGCTCCCATGTGAAGGAACTCAGGAAAAAAAAAAAAAAAAAATATATATATATATATATATATAATCTTTAAGCCAACCTTTATCAAGGAAAAAATAGCCTTTGTTGACTTGAATGAAATATTTTTGTTTTAATTTAGAGTTTTGTCTTTTTTGAAAAAATTTATTCAAGTGTAATTGATCTACAATGTTGTGTTCCTTTCTGCTGTACAGCAAAGTGATTCAGTTTACACACACACATATATATGTGAGAAAGAGAGAGAGAGAGAGGTGGTGTCCCAGGTGGTGCTAGTGGCAAAGACCCTGCCTGCAATGCAGGAGACGTAAGAGACGCAGAAACGTAAGAGACACAGGCTTGATCCCTGGGTTGGGAAGATCCCCTGGAGGAGGGCATGGCAACCCACTCCAGTATTCTTGCCTGGAGAAACCCATGAACAGAGCAGCCTGGCGGGCTACAGTCATGGGGTCACACAGAGTCAGACACCACTGAAGCGACTTAGAACACACACATACAGGTATATATATATATTCTTTTTGAGTCTGCTGCTGCTGCTGCTGCTAAGTCACATCAGTCATGTCCGACTCTGTGCGACCTCATAGACGGCAGCCCACCGGGCTCCCCCGTCTCTGGGATTCTCCAGGCAAGAACACTGGAGTGGGTTGCCATTTCCTTCCTGATAATCATTTCACAGTGTATACATATGTCAAAATATTACACTGTCCACTGTAAATATATACAATGTTTACTTGTCATTTAGGCCTCAATAAAGATGGAGAAAGAATCTCTTGGCCTTGGCAACCACACAGAGCCCTTGGGATCAGACTCTGAGGGATATAAGAGTGTCCACACTGGCACAGGAGACAGGGAAAATGGGGAGAGCTGTGTGTGTGGCATCCAAGAGGTGCTTTTACCTAGCAGACAACCACAAGATCAGCATTTGTCTGTCTAGCCTCAGAATCCAGCAGGGATATCAAGTTTAAGTCTGTGTGTCTTAATCTGTCTGGCTCCTGAAATTTTGAAGTCTAGCAAAATTGCATGGAGGCAGGAAAGGTGTAATATAATTGATGGAGGCAGTTCCCCTAAATTCATCAGCCAAAAGCACATCTGTGTGCAGAAAAGCAAAGAAAAAAAGGGACCAACGAAGCTATAGGAGTGGCCGACATAAAGTTGAGTTCTGTTATTGTTGCCTTTGAGGTTAAGTAATAAAAATGTCCCTTGATGTAGCATTGTCTAGACTAGACTTTTGCCATTAACCCTTAATTTGCTGTAAGTTGTCACTGACATGAATGCTGTTGGGGTTTGTGACAGCAGGTTAAATCTATGACTGAGGTTAAGAGTAAAATATTTAGTTCTAAGAAACAAGAGTGCAGTAATCATTACATTTTCCAGGAAGGGCGATACTTGATGAAATTATGCAGATTTTAATTCAGTACTTAAAGAAGAGTATCTCTACAAAACATTTTACTGAGTGTTTCTTTTAGAAATTATAGGTAATTAGAAATAAAAGTTGGAGGATAGCATTTTAGCCTCTCTTTCCTTTGTTTAAAAACAAAAATAAAAATAAATGGTTTCTGACTTATTTTTGGAAGACACTATGATACAGTTGTTTGACAGCTGGTAGGAACTTGACCTTCCCTTGTGTGTGTGTGCTTGCTAAGTCGCTTCAGTCATGTCCACGTCTTTGCAACCCCAGGGACTATGTAGCCCACCGGGCTCCTCTGCCCATGGGATTCTCCAGGCAAGAGTACTGGAGTGGGTTGCCATGTGCTGCTCCAGGGGATCTTCCCAACCCAGGGATCGAACCCGTGATCGATCCCTAAAGGCTAGTCTAGACTAGATCCCTACATCTCATGCTTTGGCACATGGTTCTTTATCACTAGAGCCACTTGAGAAGCCCCACTTTCATGTAAGCCCCAATTTATTTTCATCAAATATTAGAACAGACTGCTGGCTTCTGACCAGCCTCTTTGCTTTTACGAACAAGATGAGTTTCTAATGTTTTGGGTTCTTGAAAAACTCAACTGAAACCATTATTTCAACGGAACTTCCTTTATAGGGGTCACTTTTTAAAAATTATTCAATCTTAGGCATACAGTATAGAGTGGGAAATAAAACTCCCTAAAGACCACTTAAAGTATGATACTCCTTTTATAAATTATAAAAAGAAGCAAAACTTCATAGATAAATAAAGAGACAAGATACTTTTAAGTTCAGGGTATGTCTGTTCTTTGGATGGAAGAACAGGTAAGTGTTCTTTAGGTCAGTGGTAAAGCCCAATCTAAATCCTGAAATAGTTTCTTGAAGGAGACTTTTCAATAGGGAATGAAGTCCTAAGGATCCTTCTGGTATAGTCTTATCAGATCATATCCAAAACGTAAGGTTCAATAAAAGAACCTAAATGTTTATACAAAACAATTCATTGAATAAGACTGTGTTCCATAACTCAATATTCCATTACCACAGATGCCATATCTTCATTACTTAGTAAGGGTAAAATTTGATGCGCTATTACTTACCTGCAACACATTGCTTGTAAAGGATAGAAAAAAACTGAACACTGTATTTTGTATATTTCTGTATGTGTTTGAGCAGACTCTGGGAGATAGTGAAGGACAGGGAAGCTTGGCATACTGCTGTTCGTGGGGTTGCAAGAGTCAGACATGACTTAGCAACAACATACATGTATAATAAAACTGTTATATAAAAATAAAGAAAATAATATTTAGAAAGGCTGTTCAAATGGCATTGTTGGAGGTGCTGGGGGACCCGATAAAGAGGAGGCAGTAGAAGCAAATATATCTTGGAAGATCTCTAAATTACTCTTTTAAAACAAGGCAGCTGAAGCATTGAATGTGTGTTAGAAAAAGGAAGCACACAGTTTTTGCTAAGAAAGGAATGACCCCAGTATTGCATGCAGAGGATTTATGGTCTTACCAGAAANAAGCAAATATATCTTGGAAGATCTCTAAATTACTCTTTTAAAACAAGGCAGCTGAAGCATTGAATGTGTGTTAGAAAAAGGAAGCACACAGTTTTTGCTAAGAAAGGAATGACCCCAGTATTGCATGCAGAGGATTTATGGTCTTACCAGAAAGGAAGGACAGGGAATGCTGGGGTGGGGTGGAGAGTTCTATTAACAAGATACTGCCGAAATCGCCTGTGCTTGGTGAACAGAAAGCTTCCTGAGTATAGTTTGTGGAGTATATGTTTATTGCTTAAATCTATTTCATGTAGATTATTTATTTATAACTTTAAAGATAATTTAATATATAAAACCTCCTCTGCAGAAATGTGGGTATTAATTTACAAGCATCATTTATTGCACTTATGGCTGATGGATTGTTATGAGTCAGAACTAATAAACTTGCAAGGATTCATAGAATATCTGTCTGGGAAAAAAAAAAAGAAAAAGAGTGTCTTCCTGGTTGCCATGTAACTGCATCTGCCAGGAAAGCTGAAGACTGCTGGGCCGGTGTCTTGCTGAGCTGGGGGTGGGGGGTGATGAGCAGTAGGGAGAATGGTAAAATGGATGATGAATACCTGCTAATTGAGTGGATGTTGGCAGCAGTACGTTGCCCAGGACAATGTCTGGCAAAGCGGAGAGCTTTGGCTAAACCCGGTTACACCCACATGGAAGTGCCTGTTTTATTGAATAAGCCAGGTGATGCTAAGGAAACTGGGTTTTGTTGAAACAAACCAGGCACAAGATTCAACAGGCAGAAAATTGCTGTAGGCTCTCGGTAGATAAAAAGAATCTTGTCTCCGTGTTCCAACGTGGTGTTAGGCCAAGGTTGTTTAGAAAAACAGGAGCGGCAGCCCACCAGTTTTCCCGGACACAGAGAGGACACTTCGAGTTGAGTTGGGTGTTTGCCCCAAGCCCTTTGGAAGATGAGGTCGTTCTCTCTGCATGCCCTAAAGTGAAGCGTGCAGAGAACCACGTGGTTCATATTCGTCTTTGAATAGAAATTGGAGCACTGAAGAGTCCCTGCCAACTCCCCCACCCCTTTCCAAGAGATGATGGGCAAGCATGAAGGCAAGGGGCATCTGCCTACTGATGAAGGGAGAGTGACATCACGGTTGCCTGGAAGGCAGGTTCACATTTAAATCTGTATTTCCAGTTCAGAGAGGAAGATTTCCATGCGCCTTTTCACATAGCCTTCCATTTCTTTCTTTCTTTCTTTTTTTTTTTTGCTTGTTTTTTCCTCCATTTCTTCCTTTCCTTCTCCCTCCCCCCTCTACAAACACTCACACACACATACACACTCGCACTCACACACCATGTTCACAACAGTCTCTTGCTTACCTTCTTTCTCTGGGTTCCCCCTTGCTGCTTTGCTAGATCCTGGTTTTCAAACAAAACCCCAGGCTGACCAGGAGACAGAAGGGACTGTGGGTTAAGAGCTGCCTGTTACTATAATCACTTATTAGACCTGAAGTTTCATTGGCCAAATTGGATTAAATGAATATTCAGCAGGCAGAAGCTGTCCTGCCTGGGAACATCAAAGCAGTGTGACAGACCCCATGACCCGCACCGGTATCAGGCCTGACACAGCAGCGGCCACAGATGGCTTTTACAAGCAGGACCCAGGCCTTAACCATCCTTGCAAAAGACCTTTTTGTGATGGTGTACCTGCGAAGACATATATCCAGGTAATAACCTCACTGGGAAGAGAATTTGAAAGAGGATAGGTACATGCACATTATAGCTGAATCACTTGGCTATACACCTGAAAGTGACCAGCACTGTTAATCAACTATGCTCCAATATAAAATAAGATTTTTAAAAATTCACATCTATAAGAAGGAAGGCTCTTCCAGTGTAAAATGTATTCTATGTTGGATGTCTCTCTGTTTTGTCCCATAGCCACAGACACCACCGCTCCTCAGGCCCCTGACTTTACTCCTATTACAAAGATGTTTGGGTGCATTTTAGTTCATCTCTGGCAGCAAGCTACAGAATAAGGACCAGCAACACATTCGAGTTATTTCCGAAGATAAAGAGGTTCACTCTAAGGATGCTTATGGGCCAGGCCTGAGTGGAAAAGTCAAAGAGGAAATCTCTGGGCGCAAACCTCTCAAGGGTCACGTGGTCCATCTGTCATCTGTCTTATCTGTGTATGTATGGCTTTCATTTTATTCCTTCCCTTCCTTCCTCCATGTTCCCTCTCTCCCTCCCTCCTTCCCTCCCTCTCTCCCNTCCCACTGACACTTAATCCTATTCTGTTAAAGGATCAAGTGTTTCTCTCAGCCCTGGACCCGTACATGTCCTCTGTCCAGAAGTGAAAGGTGGTGACCGCCCCTCTAGCAAAGACTGACACAGCAGAATGGGCCAAAATACAACCATGTGTGGGTTTTGTATCACTAGGGTTACAAAACCATGTGTGGGTTTTGTATCACTCAAAGTAATTCATGTTCCCGTCCTCTGAGAATATCCCATTTCTGCCTTTTTGTTTTGCTTTGCTCTTATTTCTGCCTTAGAAGTTTCTTTCTGCAAACATCTGCCATTTAGGTTCTGCTTCTAGTATAAGTGGGCACAGGCACACCCAGAGGTCCACAGGGATGTCTCCCATGTGGACTTTCTGGAAACAGTGAGCAGATGAAGGAGCACATGACCTTGATGGATGTCCTGTGAAGTGACAGGGCCAGCTTTCAAGTATGGTTTAGGAAGACCTTTATGGTCACACTTCATTATGTCTTAACACAATATTCCATAAAAGTATGGATTACCCACTAACTAAAAAGTGAAAGCGTTCATTTCATCACTGAGAGCTGTTTGTGTTCCTTTTGGAAGAAAGAAAAAACCACCGTCCTGTTGGCTATTAGTTTGTTATGTTCTATGGAGCCCGTAATGAACATTTAAAAATAAATGTATTTGATCATCACAACCAGGTTGATTTTGGTTAGAAATACAGTTATGGCTACAAATGTTGCTGAGGAACATTAAGCAAGGCTTTTTATGGTGTGGCCTCTGTAGTAAAAATAGTCAAATTCAGACTCTTGTGTATTAAAATCTATTATTCTTTCGACTACACTGCTTTGACAAACCAAGGAAGAGTCATAAGAATAGAGCTCAGAAACAGTTCAACTGTTTACTGCTGTAAACTTCATAGCCAAATGTAAGAAAAAATATGCCTTATGCTGTTTACATGGTGACTTCCCCAAGCTTGATTCCATTAAAAAATATAAAACAGGACAAACAATGAATGGTTACAAACAGCAGATTAGACTTCTAGACATAACTTCTGTGTGTAAGCATGGTGGGTCCCTGTCATGGGCTGTGCAGCATTCCACAAGGTCTTGCCTGTTTTGATCTGGGCTACTTCTCCCCCTCTGTTGTTTTCAGTGGTGGTAGTGAGACCCACACGGATTTGTGCTCTTCACAGTGTCGTTTCTTAACATCTAAACTCCTCTATTTCAGATTCCTTTGCTTCCCTTTCAGGAAGAAAGAGAATGGAAGTTAAGTGCCATCTAAACTTTCTACCTAACCAAGAAATTATGACATCCAAATTGCCCATTTGAGGAGAAAAGGAGAATGATACAGCAGAATTACAGCTCAAAGGAAAATGGGATTTCACTTTCTGTTAACAAGAAAAAGCGAATTCCTAGCTCCTTTCAGGCTTTCGCCATGAATAAAAGCTTAAAGTGAAATATCAGAAAATCAAGGATGAGATGGAACTTAGAAAGATCTTTCCTTTCCATCCCCCCTTCTTCAATAGAGACCATATCTAAATCATCCCAGATGGCTGTTCTATTTTTAAAGATCTCCAGAAAAGGAGATTCTACCACCTCCTCAGTAACCCATTCCAGCATTTCTTGCTCCTCTCAGCCAGAAGAGTTTTTCCTGAGAGCCCAAGGAGGAAGAAAAAATATGCTATCCTAGGTTTAGGGACTTGAGTTGTTTCTCTCTAGGATTGTACCCCTCAGCAGACACTCCATGGCATGGATAATGTCTGTCTTCAGCAAAAAAAAGATTATTTTTCTCTAATCTTTGACTTTGTATTTGTGAGCTTCTTGTGGGGGGCCATGGAAAATTCTTTGAGGACCTGCTGTGTACACAACCCTGTCCTAGGTAAGAGGATGAAGAAGGAAGCATATTTGTTTTAGTCAAATACAACAAGGTCACACACAGCCTCAGAGCCGACCATCTGTACTGATCAGGCTTGTTCCTGCAGTCACTCACCCATGCATTCATTCTTTCATTCTGAAAGCACTTACTGACCTCATCCATGGCCTGTGCTAGACACTGGACACACACACCTCAGGCAACATGGACTAGGTCCTTACGCTCAGTGAGCTACACTAAGATGGGGAAAGAGCACCAAGCCAAAAGTAAGAAGAAGGATGGTGATAGGTTGTGATAAGAGGTCTAAAGGAAATACAACAGTGGTATGCTCAAGTGTAGGCAGGGTGCAGCTAGCTGAGACACAGTGCCCGGGGACAGCCTTTCTGAGTTGATACTTGTGCTGGGATCTGAAGGATGACCAAGACCTGAGAGGAGCAGCTTCAAGGTGGAGAGGAAGCAGGTATAGATGCAGAGGAGGAGAGAGGGGGAGAGGTCCCTGTGGCCAGATCTCATGTAGAGAAGGGAGGCTGGCCTAAAAGAAGCGTGGAGGTACCAGGTCATCTAACACCTTCTGGGTCATGACCCTGAGTGTGACTTTAAGAGAATGGGAATCTATAGAAGGACTTTAGACAGCAAGACCAACCTAGACAGCATATTAAAAAGCAGAGACATTACTTTGTCAACAAAGATCCATCTAGTCAAGGCTATGGTTTTTCCAGTGGTCATGTGTGGATGTGAGAGTTGGACTATAAAGAAAGCTGAAGGCTGAAGAATTGATGTTTTTGAACTGTAGAGAAGACTCTTGAGTCCCTTGGACTGCAAGGAGATCCAACCAGTCAGTCCTAAAGGAGACCAGTCCTAGGTGTTCATTGGAAGGGCTGATGTTGAAGCTGAAACTCCAGTACTTTGGCCACCTGATGCCAAGAGCTGACTCATTTGAAAAGACCCTGATGCTGGGAACAGTTGAGGGCAGGAAGAGAAGGGGATGACAGAGATGAGATGGTTGGATGGCATCATCAACTCAATGGACATAAGTTTGGGTAAACTCTGGGAGTTGGTGATGGACGGGGAGGCCTGGTGTGCTATGGTTCATGGGGTCGTAAAGAATCCGACACGACTGAGTAACTGAACTGAACTGAAATGAGACAGCAAGACATCCTCTCATGAGCAGTTTTAAACTATTCCTCTAGTTGCTCGTGGTGAATACATTGGAAAGACCATAGGTAGGAATCAAGGTTACAGTTAGGCAGAGAGCCCAAGAGTCCCAGGGAGAAGGCTGATGGGGGTAGGGCAGACTCAGACAAGGAGGCAGATGGGCGAGGTTTTGCTGAAAACACAGACATGGCATTCTGGGCACAGGTTTACCCCATTTTAAGGCAACAAAATACATAGAAATTAAAAGTTCTAAAAAAGACTGATTATCCTCCTTATAAAATGATTCTCCATAAAGATCTATTATATGAAGGAAGGGAACATGTGTATGCATCTTTGACTATAAATTTTAATAAGAGATATAAAATCTTAATAGATCATGGAATTAGAAGGACTCGTAGAGGTCATTTTCTCCTACCTTCTACCCAATAAAGAATCCCTTTTACAAATCCCTGGCAGATGAACATGCAACGTGGTATGAAAACTGAAGGGACAGGAGGATCTTAGCCTAACAGGGAAGCCCATTCTATTTTCAATCTCTCTAATCATTTTTAAAAGTTCCTCCTTACAGAGAGGCTGATTTCTTTTTCCCAGTAATTTCCAATGCTTGACCTCAGTGCCATATTCTGGAGTTACACAGATTAAACTAATCCATTTCCTACATAGCAGTGGTCACCCATTTAAAGAGGAGCTCTGGCATTCCTACTCCCCAGTTCTTCTCCTTCTCTGGCAAAAAAAAAAAAAANTCATTTGAAAAGACCCTGATGCTGGGAACAGTTGAGGGCAGGAAGAGAAGGGGATGACAGAGATGAGATGGTTGGATGGCATCATCAACTCAATGGACATAAGTTTGGGTAAACTCTGGGAGTTGGTGATGGACGGGGAGGCCTGGTGTGCTATGGTTCATGGGGTCGTAAAGAATCCGACACGACTGAGTAACTGAACTGAACTGAAATGAGACAGCAAGACATCCTCTCATGAGCAGTTTTAAACTATTCCTCTAGTTGCTCGTGGTGAATACATTGGAAAGACCATAGGTAGGAATCAAGGTTACAGTTAGGCAGAGAGCCCAAGAGTCCCAGGGAGAAGGCTGATGGGGGTAGGGCAGACTCAGACAAGGAGGCAGATGGGCGAGGTTTTGCTGAAAACACAGACATGGCATTCTGGGCACAGGTTTACCCCATTTTAAGGCAACAAAATACATAGAAATTAAAAGTTTTAAAAAAGACTGATTATCCTCCTTATAAAATGATTCTCCATAAAGATCTATTATATGAAGGAAGGGAACATGTGTATGCATCTTTGACTATAAATTTTAATAAGAGATATAAAATCTTAATAGATCATGGAATTAGAAGGACTCGTAGAGGTCATTTTCTCCTACCTTCTACCCAATAAAGAATCCCTTTTACAAATCCCTGGCAGATGAACATGCAACGTGGTATGAAAACTGAAGGGACAGGAGGATCTTAGCCTAACAGGGAAGCCCATTCTATTTTCAATCTCTCTAATCATTTTTAAAAGTTCCTCCTTACAGAGAGGCTGATTTCTTTTTCCCAGTAATTTCCAATGCTTGACCTCAGTGCCATATTCTGGAGTTACACAGATTAAACTAATCCATTTCCTACATAGCAGTGGTCACCCATTTAAAGAGGAGCTCTGGCATTCCTACTCCCCAGTTCTTCTCCTTCTCTGGCAAAAAAAAAAAAAAAAAAAAAGAAACAAAAAACAAAAAACCCACAACACTGGTTCCTTCATCTGTTTCTCACATGATATGGTTTCTGGGACCTTCTCTGCCCTGGTCATGTCCTCTTGCTGCCCAATGAGAATGAGGACTCTGGAACCAAGCCCAGCCTTCCAGCTGCCATGAGTATAGAATAAGCACAGCCTCCCTGGATCTGCAACCTGGAAACGCAAAAGCACGTGGTTTGAACTTTGAAGAAATTGAAGTTGCTTACAGTTCAGGCTCTCCTTAACCTTATCTGTTACTGTACACTTTGGGAGGATCTTAAACCACACTGAGAATGTGATGACAGTTTTAAATCCTCTCTCCTGAAATAAAGGCATATAACCACAGGATTCTGCATATAATTTTGGGGGGTTGTCAGAAATTCTAAAATCTACTTTTATGTAAGTTCAGTTCAGTTCAGTCTCTCAGTCAGGTCTGACTCTTTGCAACCCCATGGACTGCAACATGCCAGGCCTCCCTGTCCATCACTAACTCCCAGAGTTCACTCAAACTCTTGTGCATTGAGTCAGTGATGCCATCCAATCATTTCATCTTCTGTCTTCCCCTTCTTCTCCCACCTTCAATCTTTCCCAGCATCAGGGTCTTTTCCAATGAGTCAGTTCTTCCCTTCAGGTGGCAAGTGTTTTGGAGCTTCAGATTCAGCATCAGTCCTTCCAATCAATATTCAGGACTGATTTCCTTTAGGACTGACTGGTTGGATCTCCTTGCTGTCCAAGGGACTCTCAAGAGTCTTCTCCAACATCACAGTTCAAAAGCATCAGTTATTCAGCACTCAGCTTTCTTTATTGTCCAACTCTCCCATCCATACATGACTACTGGAAAAACCATAGCTCTGACTAGACAGACTTTTGTTGGCAAAGTAATGTGTTTGCTTTTTAATATGCAGTCTAGGTTGGTCATAACTTTCTCCCAAGGAGCAAGTGTCTTTTAATTTCATGGCTGCAATCACCATCTGCAGTGATTTTGAAGCCCCCCCAAATAAAGTCAGCCACTGTTTCCACTGTTTCTCCATCTATTTCCCATGGAGTGATGGGACCGGATGCCATGATCTTCGTTTTCTGAATGTTGAGCTTTAAGCCAATTTTTTCACTCTCCTCTTTCACTTTCATCAAGAGAGTCTTTAGTTCTTCTTCACTTTCTGCCATAAGGGTGGTGTCATCCGCATATCTGTGGTTATTGATATTTCTCCCAGCAATCTTGATTCCAGCTGTGCTTCATCCAATCCAGCATTTCTCATGATGTACTCTGCATATAAGTTAAATAAGCAGGGTGACAATTAGTAGCCTTGACATACTCCTTTTCCTATTTGGAACCAGTCTCTTGTTCCATGTCCAGTTCTAACTGTTGCTTCCTGACCTGTATACACATTTCTCGGGAGGCAGGTCAGCTGGTCTGATATTCCCATCTCTTTCAGAATTTTCCACAGTTTGTTGTGATCCACACAGTCAAAGGGTTTGGTGTAGTCAATAAAGCAGATGTTTTTCTGGAAGTCTCTTGCTTTTTTTGATGATCCAATGGATGTTGGCAATTTGATCTCTGGTTCCTCTGCCTTTTCTAAATCCAGCTTCATGGTTCAGTACTGTTAAAGCCTGGCTTGGAGAATTTTGAACATTACTTTGCTAGCATGTGAGATAAGTGCAGTTGTGCAGTAGTCTGAGCATTCTTTGGCACTGCCTTTCATTGGGATTGGAATGAAAACTGACCTTTCCCAGTCCTGTGGCCATTGCTGAGTTTTCCAAATTTGCTGACATATTGAGTGCAGTGCTTTCACAGCATCATATTTTAGGGTTTGAAATAGCTCAACTGGAATTCCACTACCTCAACTAGCTTTCTTCATAATGATGCCTCCTGAGGCCCACTTGACTTTGCATTCCGGAATGTCTGGCTCTAGATGAGTGATCACACCATGTGATTATCTGGGTAGTAAAGATCTTTTTTGTATAGTTCTTCTGTGTATTCTTGCCACCTCTTCTTAATATCTTCTGCTTCTGTTAGGTCCATACCATTTCTGTCCTTTATTGAGCCCATCTTTGCATGAAATGTTCCCTTGGTATCTCTCATTTTCTTGAAGAGATCTCTAGTCTTTTCCATTCTATTGTTTTCCTCTATTTATCAGCACTGATCACTGAGGAAGCCTTTCTTATTTCTCCTCACTATTCTTTGGAACTCTGCATTCAAATGCATATATCTTTCCTTTTCTCCTTTGCCTTTCACTTCTCATCATAGCTATTTGTAAGGCCTCCTCAGACAACCATTTTGCCTTTTTGCATTTCTTTTTCTTGGGGATGGTCTTGATCCCTGCCTCCTGTACAGTGTCTCCAACCTCCATCCATAGTTCTTCAGGCACTCTGTCTATCAGATCTGATCCCTTGAATCCATTGATCACTTCCACTGTATAAGTAAGGGATTTGATTTAGATCATACCTGAATGGTCTAGTGGTTTTCCCTACTTTTTTCAATTTAAGTCTCAATTTGGCAATAAGGAGTTCATGATCTGAGCCACAGTCAGCTCCCAGTCTTGTTTTTGCTGACTGTACAGAGCGTCTCCATCTTTGGCTGCAAAGAATATAATCAATCTGATTTTTATATTGACCATCTCATGATGTCCATGTATAGAGACTTCTCTTTTGTTTTTGGAAGAGTGTGTTTGCTAGGACCAGTGCATTCTCTTGGGAAAACTCTATTAGCCTTTGCCCTGCTTCGTTTTGTACTCCAAGGCCAAATTTGCCTGTTACTCCAAGTGTCTCTTGACTTCCTACTTTTGCATTCCAGTCCCCTATAATAAGGACATCTTTTTTGGGTGTTAGTTCTACAAGGTCTTGTAGGTCCTCATAGAACCATTCAACTTCAGCTTCTTCAGCATTACTGTTCATGGCATAGGCTTGGATTACTGAGATATTGAATGGTTTGCCTTGGAAACAAACAGAGATCATTCTGTCATTTTTGAGATTGCATCCAAGTACTGCGTTTCGGACTCTCTTGTTAACTATGATGGCTTCTCCATTTCTTCTGAGGGATTCCTGCCCACAGTAGCAGATATAATGGTCATCTGAGTTAAATTCACCCATTCCAGTCCATCTTAGTTCGCTGATTCCTAGACTGTCAATGTTCACTCTTGCCATCTCCTGTTTGACCACTTCCAATTTGCCTTGATTCATGGACCTAACATTCCAGGTTCCTATGCAATATCGTTCTTTACAGCATCAGACCTTACTTCCGTCACCAGGCACATCCACAACTGGGTGCTGTTTTTGCTTTGGCTCTGTCTCTTCAGTCTTTCTGGAGTTATTTCTCTCCTGATCTCCAGTAGCATATTGGGAACATACCGACCTGGGGAGTTCATCTTTTAATGTCATATCTTTTTGCCTTTTCATACTGTTCATAGATGTAAGCCTCAAGTTTAAAAAATTGGCAGTATTCATATCGTGGAACCTTGCTTCTGTCATCTAAAACTGTATATTTGTGTTATCCTTACACTTAATAACAGCATTGAACAGGGTGTTAAGGGACATCCACTTGGAAATCCCCACCAGGTTACTATGAAGTCGTTAATGGAAGAGAAAAGTTACAAGAAGTCTTCAAGTGGCCTTGTTGAATACATGGCCTCATTTGGCATATATAATCCTCTTCTGAACTAGAGAATATTAACCCTGCTTTATGAGGACAGTGAAACTGAAGGGAAGGACAGTCATAAAGAAAAAGAAAATTACAGAGATCCAGCTGAAGGCAGTGCCAGCGTAGTGTGAGTTTTTACTGCTCCGGTGATGAGCCATGGTTGCTGACCAGGTTTGGTTTCCTGGGAAACGTGTTCTTGTGTTGGTGCCTTTGCAGTGATGTTCCTGGAGAGTCGTCGGCAATGTGATTGGCCGTTCCTGTGGCCCATGTTGGTGGTGTGCCTGCCGCCCGGTGTTGACACTACTCTTTTCTAGGATCAGACAGCATTGGGTTGGTGGCTGGTATGTATTTATACCTGTGCAGCTCAGACAGCTGAAGAGGTGTTCTGAGAACATCTGAAACAGCCCTTTTTGGAAATCCCGTTTCAGCTAGTATGTCCTTATGTGCCAGGCAACCACTGCAGAGAGAGAGTGGTTCTGAAGCTGCCTCCCCTCTCTTCCTGTCTCTTTCAGAGCCACGCTCATTTCAGAATAATTTGGAAATGAGAAACACATTCCATTCACAAGTGGAGAAGCATGGAATGGAAAAGCACAGGCTTTAGAATTCAAACCTCGACTCCCTCCCAAGAGCTGTGTGACCTTGGGCAATCTATTTAATCTCCCTGAGCCCTAGTTTCCTCATTTGTAGAAATGATGTGTATTATCTTGCAGGGTTGGTGTGGGAATGAAGAGATTTTGGATTTGCCTGGCATAGGAGGGTATACATGGTGAACGGTGGCTATTTGCTGGTAACTTCAAGGAGAGTTTCAGTTGTTGGGGCTGTCTGGGTAACAGTTGGCTCAGCAATACCATCAGGTTTATCCTGATTTGGACCTGGATCCCTGGGCCATTCCAGAGGAATTCCTGTCCCTGTCCACACCCCTCATCATCAATTTTGCTTACGATAAAGAGGAAGTCAGAGTGTATCCACCATAAGCTTATCCTGTAGGAGAGGTAACATGTGACAGGGGGATTCAGAGGATTCCCCAATACTACTTAGTCCCCAAACTCACAAGGGTATATGTCTTGGTACTTTGGGTGCAGACAAACACACATCAGAGAGATGAAACACTATGTGAATTTAGCAGTCAGCAGACCTCAGAGGTAGTTCACATGGACTGAGCGAATCCTTGGTTCCACAGTCACAAAAGCAGAACTAAATACTAGGCGGGGCCTATACGAGTGCTAGGAGACTCAATCTAAAAATCAAGTTTAAATATAGAGATGGGGCTAGCGAGCCTCATCATTCTGTGAGTCGTTAGATGAGACTAGACTGGTCATCTCCCTTTGCTAATAAGGAAACCGGTTTAATTAACTGAAGGACATTAACTTAATTTTGCAGCATGAGTCTGTTTCCAGAGAGGTGGCTGAATTCTTCCCTTTGCTGAGAGCTGATGCATATACAGCAGTGAATTCAAGAGGCTGTGTTGGCATGCTGTTGCTGCCAGTTGACAAATGTAGTATTTTCCTGATCAAGCTCTCAAGCCTTTCTCCTTGTTCCTTGAACAACTGAGCACAGAGTAATAAACTATCCAGAATGATTTTGCTACATGGGAGTCATTTGCTTGTCTATGTAATATGGGAGTCAAATGCCTATTCTCAGTAAATATAAGCCTCCCAATTGACTTAAGGTAATTGAATGATTTCAGATTTATTGTGTATATACTTTTCTCGGCAGCCTCTGAATCTAAGCAGGCGTAAAACCACATGAGAAGAATCTGAGTTTGGATGTTCACGTGGGCTCATTTGAGTTAAAACCAAAATATGTAGAAGCTGGGTTATCAATTCCGGACTTGGGTGAATTTGTCTGTGAAACCTCACGCTTCCAGTGGAGCTGAAGGTAATGTCTTTCTTCAGATGTAATTCTGGGGGCAATTCTGCAAAGGACAAGGAGAGAAAGATGCTTTTGAGTCTCTGCCAGTTTGTTTTGTTTTCCTTTGTAGCTCATTTTTGCCCTGTGTGTGATTCTCTTTCCCCATTAATTTTGAATTTCTCTCATTTAGTTCCAGGTGCTTGTCATGGTTGAGTCTGGTATAGTTTGCTTAGGTCTTTGACTGTGTTCTTTCCTCTCCCTCCCCTTTTTCAAAGGAGGTCTAAGCTCACAGAGTAGCTATATTTCTGGAGAGACCTGCCACCTTTGCAGGATTTACTATGGTCATTTTCTTTTTTTCCCCCCTCTCCCCACAATATGGTTCTTTGTGAATTAAAATCAAGGTTCCTGAAGCTGGAGCTGGAGGTAGGAACAGGGCATGGGAAGCCTGGCCACATTGTGATGAATAATAATGACCGTCTCCCTGTGCTGTGAGCTCTTCCAGACCAATCATGGCCTATTCATCTCTGTATCCCCAGCTTCTCATGTAGGGCCCAGTGCATAAATGATGCTCAATGAGTGTGTGTTGAAGGAACAATTTGCAAATGCCTTTTCAATTTATAAAGATATTTCGTATAGCAACATGGGGTGATTGTTTTCAAGACTTCAACAAGAACCATTTCCTCCCTCATTTCATTAGGATTGTGAAATTGCTTTGGAATTTTGGAACAGTGATACTTTTACTGTGGACTTTTCAAGAAAAGCCAAAGCATATAATTGCCTTTTTTTTTTTTTTTTTTAATGCAAGGGGCCATAGAAGGGAGGGAGAGAGGAGGGAGTTTGTTAACTGGATACATTGCTTGTCAAGAAATTTAAATACTGAGTTCTCTCTGGATTTTTTTTTCTTTGTAACTACAGTTTGCAGCTCTTTTCTTTCTTTTTTACTGGGATGTAAGTGAATTTTTATCAAAAGTGAGAGGTATGTTTTCAAGGGAAAAGGACAAGCAGGCAGCAGGGGAAAGACTTTATTTTTATGACTTATGTCTTGACTTGGCAAACACTCAAGATTATCCAGCTCAACCAAATAATCCACATTGCTTTCCCATCAGCCATCGCTGAGCTCCCCTTCCAGGGTGCAGCAGCACGGCTCTTCTCTTAGGATATTTGAGGGATCTCGACTCTTGTCTTATACTGCAGAAAATGGCAGTGGTGACCCCACACCCTTCAACTCTCGCAACCGCTGTACATCTGCCTCTGGCAGAGACTCACCCAGGATTCAAAACCAAGCAGCTTTTTCTTTTTTTAAAGTGAAGTATAATTGATTTGCAATGTTGTATTAATTTCTGCTATACACTTATTCATATTCAGTTATACATATACATTCTCTTTTTTATATTTTTTTCATTATGGTTTATCATGAGATACTGAATATAGTTCCCTGTGCTATATAGTAGGAGCGTGTTGTTTACCTCTTCTATATATAAAATAGTTTGTATGTGTATCTGATTGTCAATTCCAGTGCAAGCTGGAATCAAGATTGCTGAGAGAAATATCAATAACCTCAGATACCCAAATGACCCCACCCTTATGACAAAGTGAAGAGGAACTAAAGAGCCTCTTGATGAAAGTGACAGAGGAGAGTGAAAAAGCTGGCTTAAAACTCAACATTCAAAAAACTAAGATCATGGCATCTGGTCTTATCGCGTCATGGCAAATAGATGGGGAAACAATGGAAACAGTGACAGACTGTATTTTCTTGGGCTCTGAAATCACTACAGATGTTGTCTGCAGCCATGAAATTTAAAAACACTTGCTTCTTGGAAAAAAAGCTATGACCAACCTAGACAGCATATTAAAAAGCAGAAACATTACTTTGCCAACAAATGTCGGTCTAGTCAAAGCTATGGTTTTTCTAGTAGTCATGTATGGATGTAAGAGTTAGCCCGTAAAGAAAGATGAGCACCAAAGAATTAATGCTTTTGAACTGTGGTGTTGGAGAAGACTCTTGAGAGTCCCTTGGACAGCAAGGAAATCAAACCAGTCCATCCTAATGGAAATCAGTCCCGAATATTCATTGGAAGGACTGATGCTAATTCTGAAGTTCCAATACTTTGGCCACCTGAGGGAAAGAACTGACTCATTGGAAAAGACCCTGATGCTGGGAGAGAGTGAAGGCAGGAGGAGAAGGGGCCGGCAGAGGATGAGATGGTTGGATGGCATCACTGACTCAATGGACATGAGTTTGAGCAAGCTCCGGGACTGGTGATGGACAGGGAAGCCTTGCGTGCTGCAGTCCATGGGGTTTCAAAGAGTTGGACACAACTGAGCAACTGAACTGAACTGTATCTGCTAACCCCAACCTCCGACACTGTCCCTCCCCCATGGCAACCAAAAGTCTGCTCTCTTGTGTCCATGAGTCTGTTTCTGTTTTGTAGATCCATTCATTTGTGTCTTATTTTATTTTTTTTCTGTATAAAATACCTGTATTTATTTTATTATTTTTTTCATTTTTACTTTATTCTACTTTACAATACTGTATTGGTTTTGCCATACATCGACATGAATCCACCACAGGTGTATACTGGGATGATTCAGAGAGACGATGTGGGGTGGAAGGTGGGAGGGGATTCAGGATTGGGAGCTCGTATACACCTGTGTCTTATTTTAGATTNTAGAAGGGAGGGAGAGAGGAGGGAGTTTGTTAACTGGATACATTGCTTGTCAAGAAATTTAAATACTGAGTTCTCTCTGGATTTTTTTTTCTTTGTAACTACAGTTTGCAGCTCTTTTCTTTCTTTTTTACTGGGATGTAAGTGAATTTTTATCAAAAGTGAGAGGTATGTTTTCAAGGGAAAAGGACAAGCAGGCAGCAGGGGAAAGACTTTATTTTTATGACTTATGTCTTGACTTGGCAAACACTCAAGATTATCCAGCTCAACCAAATAATCCACATTGCTTTCCCATCAGCCATCGCTGAGCTCCCCTTCCAGGGTGCAGCAGCACGGCTCTTCTCTTAGGATATTTGAGGGATCTCGACTCTTGTCTTATACTGCAGAAAATGGCAGTGGTGACCCCACACCCTTCAACTCTCGCAACCGCTGTACATCTGCCTCTGGCAGAGACTCACCCAGGATTCAAAACCAAGCAGCTTTTTCTTTTTTTAAAGTGAAGTATAATTGATTTGCAATGTTGTATTAATTTCTGCTATACACTTATTCATATTCAGTTATACATATACATTCTCTTTTTTATATTTTTTTCATTATGGTTTATCATGAGATACTGAATATAGTTCCCTGTGCTATATAGTAGGAGCGTGTTGTTTACCTCTTCTATATATAAAATAGTTTGTATGTGTATCTGATTGTCAATTCCAGTGCAAGCTGGAATCAAGATTGCTGAGAGAAATATCAATAACCTCAGATACCCAAATGACCCCACCCTTATGACAAAGTGAAGAGGAACTAAAGAGCCTCTTGATGAAAGTGACAGAGGAGAGTGAAAAAGCTGGCTTAAAACTCAACATTCAAAAAACTAAGATCATGGCATCTGGTCTTATCGCGTCATGGCAAATAGATGGGGAAACAATGGAAACAGTGACAGACTGTATTTTCTTGGGCTCTGAAATCACTACAGATGTTGTCTGCAGCCATGAAATTTAAAAACACTTGCTTCTTGGAAAAAAAGCTATGACCAACCTAGACAGCATATTAAAAAGCAGAAACATTACTTTGCCAACAAATGTCGGTCTAGTCAAAGCTATGGTTTTTCTAGTAGTCATGTATGGATGTAAGAGTTAGCCCGTAAAGAAAGATGAGCACCAAAGAATTAATGCTTTTGAACTGTGGTGTTGGAGAAGACTCTTGAGAGTCCCTTGGACAGCAAGGAAATCAAACCAGTCCATCCTAATGGAAATCAGTCCCGAATATTCATTGGAAGGACTGATGCTAATTCTGAAGTTCCAATACTTTGGCCACCTGAGGGAAAGAACTGACTCATTGGAAAAGACCCTGATGCTGGGAGAGAGTGAAGGCAGGAGGAGAAGGGGCCGGCAGAGGATGAGATGGTTGGATGGCATCACTGACTCAATGGACATGAGTTTGAGCAAGCTCCGGGACTGGTGATGGACAGGGAAGCCTTGCGTGCTGCAGTCCATGGGGTTTCAAAGAGTTGGACACAACTGAGCAACTGAACTGAACTGTATCTGCTAACCCCAACCTCCGACACTGTCCCTCCCCCATGGCAACCAAAAGTCTGCTCTCTTTGTGTCCATGAGTCTGTTTCTGTTTTGTAGATCCATTCATTTGTGTCTTATTTTATTTTTTTTCTGTATAAAATACCTGTATTTATTTTATTATTTTTTTCATTTTTACTTTATTCTACTTTACAATACTGTATTGGTTTTGCCATACATCGACATGAATCCACCACAGGTGTATACTGGGATGATTCAGAGAGACGATGTGGGGTGGAAGGTGGGAGGGGATTCAGGATTGGGAGCTCGTATACACCTGTGTCTTATTTTAGATTCCACATGTAAGTGGTATCATATAATATTTGTCTTTCTCTTCCTGACTTACTTCACTAAGTGTGATCATCTCTAGTTGCAACCATGTTGCTGTGAATGGCATTATTTCATTCTTTTTTATGGCCAAGTAGTACTCCATTGTGTGTGTGTGTGTGTACATCCCATCTTCTTTATCCACTCATCTGTCCATGGATACTTATGTTGTTTCCATGTCTTGGCTATTGTGAACATAGGAGTGTGTGTATCTGTTTGGATTATAGTTTTGTCTGGATATGCTCAGTCATGTCTGGCTCTTTGTGATCCCGCAGACTGTAGCCCACCAGGCCCCTCTGTCCATGGAATTTTCCAGGCAAGAAAACTGGAGTGGGTTGCCATTTCCTACTCCAGGGGATCTTCCCAACCCAGGGATTGAACTGTGTCTCTTGTGTCTCCTGCACTGGCAGGCAGATTCTTTACCACTCACCACTTGGATGTCAGTTCAGTCACTCAGTCGTGTCTGACTCTTTGCAACCCCATGGACTGCAGCATGCCAGCCTTCCCTGTCCATCCATCACCAATGCCCAGAACTTGCTCAAACTCATGTCCATCGAGTCAGTGATGCCATTCAACCATCTCATCCTCTGTCATCCCCTTCTCCTGCCTTCAGTCTTTCCCAGCATCAGGGTATTTTCCAATGAGTCAGTTCTTTGCATCAGGTGGCCAAAGTATTGGAACTTCAGCATCAGTCCTTCTAGTGAATATTCAAGACTGATTTCCTTTAGGATTGACTGGTTTGATCTCCTTACAGTCTAAGGGACTCTCGAGAGTCTTCTCCAACACCACAGTTCAAAAGCATCGGTCCTTTGGTTTTCAGCTTTCTCTATGGTCCAACTCTCACAACCATACATGACTACTGGCAAAATCATAGCTTTGACTAATGGAACTTTGGTGGCAAAGTAATGTCTCTGCTTTCTAATCTGCTGTCTAGATTGGCCATAGCTTTTCTTCCAAGGATCAAGCGTCTTTTAACTTCATGGGTGCAGACACTATCTGCAGTAATTTTTAGCCCAAGAAAATAAAGTCTGAATTTATCCACCTGTATATATCAGGCAGCTTTTTCTTAAATGACTTAATCTCTAGACTCTCATCACCTTAATGCTGATTTTTTCCATAAAACTCAAGTGTAAAAGTAGGAGTATAACTGTATTACTAGTTCCCCCAAATCACTGAAATTGTTCCCTGAAATCATGGACACTTAAAGTCCAAAGTCAGCAAAAGCAGACAAACTTAAGAATTTGAGAAAGTGGATTTTTACAGGTGAAGCAAGCACCATACTCAGACTAATAACCCATAAAAAAATTCAGGAGTCAGATATAAATGAATTAAACTCAGCACAATGTTCAGGTAATGACAGTCACAAGGTATTGTTTGTACACTGGTCCACATGCTTCTGCTCTGAGATTTCTTTCCTCCCTTGGTTCTTAGAAGCATGCAGTTGATGTGTAGGTGCCATTTGTTCTTGAGAAAGACAGACAGGAAGAAAATCTCTTAGCAAGTACTATGATTCAAAATATAGGTTACATTGACTGATAACCTGTCTTATCCCAGTGTATCAGGAAGCATATTGGTAGGTTGGATGCACAGTAATTTGTAAAAACTTATTTTGGCCTTGGCCTGGGATGACCTTGGCCTATTGCAGATTCATACTCTGCAGCCGTATTAGGTCCTAGGGCTGCCATAGTGAAGCACCACAGACCAGCTGGCTTAAAACACCAGAGATTTATTGTCTCACAGCCCCAGAGGCTGGAAGTCCAAAATCAAGGTGTCAGCAGAGCCCTGCTCCCTCTGAGACTCTGCTTAGAATCTTTCCTTGCCATTTCCTAGCCTCTCTCATGGTTTGCTAGCATTTTTCGGCACTCCCTGACTTGCAGCTACATAGCTCCATTCTCTGCCTCTGTCATCACCTGGCACTCTCTCTGTGTATCTCCATGCCATCACATCTTCGTCTTCTTATAAGAATGACACCACACATGTTGGATTAGGAGCCCAGTCTATTCCAGTGTGACTTGATTTTAATGAATTGTATCTATAACTCGCTTTCCAGATAGAGTCGCATTCTAAGGTCCTGTGGGTAGGACTTCAGCACGTCTTTTATGGGGAAGCACAATTATGTCCTGTAACAGTCCTGGCTGGACTTCTGCCCCAGAGATCTGGGAATGTTCCCTTGTTTTTCTCTTATTTATTTAAAATTTTTAGTATAGTTTGTTTACAGAGTTTCAGGTATACAGCAAAGTTATTGAGTTACATATATATATATTCTTTTTTACATTCTTTTCCATTATAGGTTATTATAAGATATTGAATATATTTCCCTTTGCTATATAGTACATCTTTGTTGCTTCCCTGTTTTATATATAAAAATGTGTATCTCCCAAGTTATCCTAATTTATCCCTACTTCCTCCCTTCACCTTTGATAATCCTCACTTTATTTTCTATGTCTGTGAGTCTATTGCTGTTTTGTAAGTCAGTTAATTTGTATCATTTCTTAGATTCCACATATAAACAATATTGTATGATATTTATTTCTTTGTCTGGTTTACTTCACTTAGTGTGATGATCTCTAGGTCTACCCATGTCACTGCAAATGATGTTATTTTATTCTCTTTTATGACTGAGTAGTATTCCATTGCATGTGTATGTATGTGGATATGTGTGTATGTGTGTGCTGAGTCGCTTCAGTCATGTCTGATTCTTTGCAACCCATGGACTGTGGCCCACCAGGCTCCTCTGTCCATGGGATTCTCCAAGCAAGAATACTGGAGTGGGTTGCCATGCCCTCCTCCAGGAGATCTCCCTAACCCAGGGATCAAACCCATGTCTCCTGCAGCTCCTGCATTGCAGGTGGATTCTTTATATTCTCACCAGGGAAGTATGTATATATATATATATACATACTTCCCCATATTTGCCTTTAGAGCCATCTTTCAGTGGCTCTGATATGCCATTCTTCATTGGTTCAAAAGCAGATATCTCAATGGGAATGTGAAATAGTATAGCTCTATGTGAAACAGTGTGGTAGTTCCTCAAAAAATTAAAAATAGGGCTACTGTATGATCCAACAATTCCATTTCTGGGTATTTACCCAAAGGAACTGAAAGCAAGGTCTTGATACATTTATGAACCCATCTTCATAACAGTACTATTCACAGTAGCCAAAAGATGGAAGCAACCCAAACGCCTTTGGACAGATGAGTGAGATATATGTGTATATATATACAGGAATGTTATTCAGCCTGAAAAAGGAAGGAAATTCTGACACATGCTGTAGTATGGATGAACTTTGAAAGTATCATACTAAGTGAAATAGTCCAGTCACACACAAAAAACCAAATATACTGTGATTCTACTTATGTGAGGTATTTAGAATAAATTAGTAGAGACAGAAAGAAGAATGGTGCTTGCCAGGGTCCGAGAAGGTGGGATAATACGGGGTTATAGTTTAATGGGCATAGAGTTTCAGTTTTGCAGGATGAAAAGAGTTCTGGAGAGGGATGGTGAAGATGATTGTACAACAACATGAATGTACTTAATACCACTGAGCCACTTAAAAATGGTTAAAATGGTAACCTTTCCATTATGGATATTTTACCACAGTTAGACATTTCCTACACAGTTTTTCACGTGTCCCGCCTATCTTTTTTTTAAAAATCAATTTATTTCCTTTAATTGGAGGCTAGTTGCTTCGCCGTGTTGTGGGGGCTGCTGTCGCACATTGACATGAATCAGCCGCAGGTTGTCCCTCCTGTGTTAATGGCCACCTCTCCTGCTCTCTGATTTCCTTCACCTCTGAAACCATCCAGGCCTTCCTTTTCCTGAAAACCCTTGACTTCACCTCCTGGCGTGGAAGCCATGATGCCTTTTCTCTCCCGCTTTTCCAAATGATGTTTTATCCATAGAAGAATCCATGCCAGCATCTCCATTCTTCACCATTTGCTTCTCTCACTGACCCAAAACCTGGTATCCATTCACAGCAGAATTCTAGAACTTTGCTATCCAACAGAGTGGCTGCTAGTTGCATGCAGTGATTTTAAATTTAACTAAAATGAATGAAATGTAAAAATTGGTTCCTTAGTAGGACTAGCCACATTTCCAGTACTGAATAGCCACATACAGCCCGAGGCTAATGTATTGGAAAATGTAGATACAGAACATCTTCATCACCTCAGTGAGTTCTGTTGAACAGACAGCACTATTCTTGATGTGGACCATTTTTTTTAAAGTCTTTCTTGAATTTGTTACAGTATTGGTTCTGTTTTATGTTTTCATCTTTTGGTCACAAGGCATGTGGGATCTTAGTTCCCTGACCAGGGATCGAACTTGCACCCCCTGTAGTGGAAGGCTAAGTCTTAACCACTGGACCACTGGGGAAGTCCCAAACAGCACTGTTCTTGAATACGGATTCTCAAATCAGGAGAATCACTTGTTTAGGGGAGGGGGACAGACTGGTTATAACACAGATTCTGGGCCCCACCTTTCGAGTTTCTGATTCAGAAGTCTGGAGACCTGACCGAGAATTTGCATGTCCCAGTTCCTTGGTGATGTTGATGCTGTTGGGTGTCTAGAGGAACCCTCTATTAGATTCCCACTGAATTACTCTGATACTAATTTAGTGGACTCTTAGTTTTCATTTCAGAGCTGCAACTGGCATGACAAATCTGACCACAAATTGTTCTTCTTTGCTTTGTCCTGCTTTCATGATGATGTTTTATTTTAGTCTCTCACTGATATTGTTTGTCTCTTTGCTGGCTTCTCTCATCTAATTAAGAGGACCTGTCTCCAATCATGTGTTCACCTCCTTTGGGGATTTTTGCTCTCACATTATATAGACCATCTCAGATGTATGGGTGGCTGACTCGCCAATAAACATCGCCTTATTTCTAAGGCCGTATCTTCAGGTTTGTGGAATAACTGGATCTGAATGTTTAATTCCTCTGGAACACCCTGATATTAGAAACAAAGCTTCTGTATCTCTACCCTCTCTGGCCTATGAGCTAATCTTCTATGGTGTCTGATAATTGTTGCCATGCATTTCTTTAAGTGATGTAAGAATGCTTGCATGAAAAGCTCCATAGAAATATCAAGTATTATGTGTACCTGTTCATTAAATATTCATGCAGTTGGAGAACTCACCACTGATGTGTGCTGAGTAATTTCTTTAATGCCTTTCCTCCTGGTGACCAACTTTTTTATAGACCTAATCTGCTTAATCCTTTCTATGAGGTATAGGAGGGGTCATGCACAAATAAGCCCATTTTCAAATTAGAAATTAAGGTGCAGAAGTGTTTCAAAGAGAGTCCAGAGGCACAAAGCTGGTGATGCCTCTGCCCAGGAACTGCAACTCATGTGCATGCCTCCCATGCTAAGCCCCCTACTCCCCTGCAAAGCCCCAACTTTCATGCAAAGCTCCAACTATTAGAGAACACTAAGCCTCAGGGTTTTGAACATAAAAAGAAATTGCTAAGTTTGATTCAACGTGTACTTCACATAATGCATTTCTGTGACACTTCATAGTAATGAGATAATTACCATGGGCACAGTATTAGAATATACATATTCTGATAAGTTACAGCTGTAAGAAATCAGTAATGGCCATTCATCATTCCATGTTCCTTCTTTACGAGGCTCAGACTAAATGGTAAGCTGCAGAGTTCCAACAAAGCTACGACAAATTTCATAGTCATCCTTTCTGCCATTTAGATGAGGCGTTGATGGGCACAATAGACTCTCCCTAATTTAAACTAATTTGGGCCAACTGCTGCCCCCAAAGAGAAAAATCTGAATTGAAGCATAGCAGTAAATATATACTACCTGTGAGATATTTGAAAGTAACAACTGCAATCCAAACTAGAGCATCAAATGATTAATAAATAAACATCTTCAGGAACTACCTTAATTAACATATGGGAAGGAATCATAGCAATTGTATCAAGGACTCAAGTCCTTGAGTCCATGAAACCTATTTCTGTCTTAAGTAAGTTAAGCATTTCCCCTTATAGTCATTATTATACCTACTCTTTTACATAGTGAGCTTTTTTTTTTTTTACATCAGGATAAACATCAGGTTGGCCCTTAGCCAAGTTGCAGCTAAAGGCAAAATTAGCAGAAATTAAATTAATCAAGTTTTACTACACAGTGTAGAAACAGTGATCAGTGCAAACTTTTCAATTCTTTCCAATTTAGGAATTAGTTGCATATTTTAGAAAAGAACCACAAGGTTGAGAGGAAACCTGAAATGCCATTCAACCATATCCAAGCTGACCTAGAGATTTTAAAATTCTAGGCTATTGGATCTGCAAGGGATTTTGGAGATTATTTTGTCCAGGAGAAAAGGGAGGATGAGAATAGATACCTGACCTCCATAGAACACACAGCCTGGTCATGAGAGAAGTAATTCTAGCACCCAGTGCCTGTGACTCTAACCTTGTGATTATTAGACTCACACGCATCTGCATCTTCTAGGTGACACACGTGATGCTCCACACACAGCAAAGCTGGACAGCTCCTACCTGTAACCTGGCGGAGTATCCAGTTAACCAGCAGGCACATTTAGACTCTTCATGTAATTTAAGGTCATTTAGTCAAAACCACTCATGGCGGAGGTGAAGAGACAGCTATGCACCACTCTATAAATTAGCAAAGTTAGCCAAGATATGGTCACCAGAATGGAAACACCACTGTTGTCTACATCAGACAGATGCTAAGTAAGCATAACAGGAAGTCTCCCAGAGTATCCATTAGATACTAAGAGCAGACGGAAAATGTGCGCAAGCTCTGAATTTCTGCATCTTTCCTGTCTTCTACACTGAGCTCAGGACCTGACACCAAGCAGACCATCAGGAAGTGAGAAATTCTTTTAAATGACCCATGTGATTTACACCCTTGGGTTTCTGTTTTTTTTTTTTGTTTTTTTTTTAAGATCTTGGTGATTAGGATTTAGTTTAATTTTTCTTTCCGATTTACTAAAGCTGGGGAACCTTTGCAGAAGGGTGTAGTATCTTCCTGCTCTCTACCTTAAAATGAAGCTCGCAGTTACTCAGTAACTACCTGCCAAATACAGCCACCCTTCTGAGTTAACAGGGCCTTCCAGGGTGATTTTGAAAGTGAGTCATTGATTTGAATCCAGGGTCCAAACAGAGCTGAGACAAGTCTTGGCGATCAGGTAGTCCAGCCCTCTCCTTTTATAATTGAGGAAACGGAGGTCCGGAGAGGTTAAGTCATTGTGGCCTGATCACATAATTAAGTTTGTTTATTTGCTGTGCTTTGGGGCAATCTGGAAAACGCCACGTGCATAGTTTTTTCTTTTCAACTTCCTGACATTTTCAGTTGTGTGTACTCAGGGTATTTCTAAAATACTGATAAGCATGTGAATGCAAATCTCATTTAGTGAAATCTGGCAATGTGGGCAGTCTTCAGTGAAATCTATTACTCTGCCTTGCTTGATACTTTTATGTTCAGCTCTTTTTGATTTGTGGTGTTTGATTAGACAAAAGGTAACAAAATATTCATTGCAGTAAAAAAAAAAAAAAAATCCTCCTTTCTTTTACATCCACATAACTTCAAAATAGCCCCAAAGTCATCATCTGTCGTTTTACCAAAAAAATTTACTTTGGAACTGAAACCGAGGTGAAAAAAATTCTGTCCCAGGGGAGTTTTAGAGAGCCATAACCAGGCAAAAGTACATGGTAACAGAAAATATTATGCAGACTTCACTGTGGCATTATAATGGAAACTGCATCAATAGTGAAAACTGCATCAATAATATCTGGATGGCTAGGTAAGAAAGATAAAACCATTGAAGTACATACTTTTGACTGTGCACTGTTACAGTACATTTACAACGCACCACAATTTGAACAGAAAGTTGACAAACTCTGAATTTGGTACAGGCAAAGTAATTTATAGCATGGGGCTGGAGCGGGAATTCTGTCATTCCTTATGCTTTCTCTGAATAGGTTGTGGCCCTTGTCTCTTGGTGCCTCGATTTCCCCTCCAGATGTCTCTATGAAGTCAGATAAATTATCAATGTAATGTCACATTTACTAAGCTTCAGGCAACAGCTGGTCATTATTCAGAGGCTTCTAAATCATGACAGGCTACTTCTGAGGCTTTGCTTGGAGTCAGTCATCTCTGAGGGCTTCCCTGGTAGCTCAGCTGGTAAAAAATCAGCCTGCAATGCAGGAGACCCTGGTTCGATTCCTGGATCGAGAAGATTCCCTGGAGAAGGAATAGGCTACCTACTCCAGTTTTCTTGGGTTTCCCTGGTGACTCAGATGGTAAAGAATCTGCCTGCAGTGCAGGAGCTCTGGGTTCAATCCCTGGGTTGGGAAGGCATGCCCCCTGGAGGAGGGCATGGCAACACGCTCCAGTATTCTTGCCTAGAGAATCCCATGCACAGAGGAGCCTGGTGGGCTACAGTCCATGGAGTTGCAAGGAGTCGGAGACGACTGACTAAGCACAACACAGTCATCTCTGACTCTGCTCCTTTGCTAATGGTTCCGGGGCTAATATGAAGTCTCTTTTGAATTTAAGATTAAAATTGGGAGACAAACACTTTTTGAAAAAACAGAGTGTTCAGCTCTGTACCAAATAAAATTGTTGAGGTTCTTGCTTCAAGACTAAGTGTGTGCTCTATTGGTATGTAAGTTAGGGGTGACTTTAGCCTTTGCCTTATCAGACATGCAAGGAATAAAATTGGATCCTGTTATGGGCTGCAATGGTGTCTTCTCTCAAACTTCGTATGTTGAAGCCTTGGGATGGGACTGTATTTGGAAATAGGGCCTTATAAGAGGTGATAAAGTTCAAATGAGGCTGTTAGGATAGGCCTTCGTCCAATCTAATGAAGGTGTCCTTCTAAGAAGAGAAAATCTGGACACACAGAAGGACACCAGGGATCACACAAACAGGAGGAAAGGCCACGTGAGGACATAGAAGGCAGCTACCTGCAAGCCAAGGAGAGAGGCCTTGGGAGAAACCCGGCCTGCCAGTTCCTTCCTCTCGGACTTCCAGAACTGTGAGACAATACATTTCTGCTGTTTAAGCCTCCCAGTCTGTGGTGTTTTGTTACGGCAGCCCTAGCATCTTCACTTCACAATAACGATCACTTCAAATATCTGACGTTTGCAACCAGTGTCTGTCACTGTAGAATCGGAAGTTGGCATTCCAAGGGACCCCTTCTCCTCCAGTGCCTCTCAAAGCCTCTGGATAAAGTCCAAACTTCTTAACGTGGCAGACAAGCCCTCCACAATCTGTACAGCCCTCGGTGCTCCAGCCTCGTTTCTCAGTGCTCCCCCCTCACACTGTGGCTCAAGCCAGGCGCCCCCACTTGAGTTTCCCTTAGAAGCCAGGCTTCCTTCTCCTCTGGTGCCTTCTCCTCACTGTGATTCCTTCACATCTCTGCTAACATTGCAGTCCCCCAGGGAAGCTTTACCTCAGCTGGACTGACGGGCTATAGTCCAGGGGGTCACAAAGAGTCGGACACAACTGAGCAACCGAGCACGAAGCACTTTGTGCTTCCGCAGCACAGGCATCTACATCAAATTATCTTGTCCTTGTTCATCTGCTTCTTTCCCCGCCACTCTGAAGACTCCGGAGATCAGAGACTGAATCTTATTCACAGTGGAGTCCCTAGTGCCAGCTCTAGAACTCAGCACGCGTTTCCATTCATTGAATCAACGTGTGAACACATCTTGCAGGATTTTCCGCTAAAATAGTCATTGAGTGCCTAACTGAGAGAACAGAGATACATCTAAATCAGATTGTCAGTTGCATTAGTCTACTTGGGCTGCCATAACAAAGCACACACACTGGGTGACTTCAACTTCGGGAATGCATTCCTTACAGGTACTGGAAGTCTAAAATCAAGGTGTCGGCAGGGTTGCTTTTTTCTGAGGTCCCTCTTCTTGGCTTGTCCCTGGCCATCTTCTCCCTGTGTCTTTACGTGGTCTTCCTTCTGTGAGTTATCTGTGTCCTAATTTTTTCTTCTTGTTGGACACCAGTCAGATTGGATGAGGGCATGCCCATAGGACCTCATTAGAGACCCCCTCTCTCATATACACCTGTGGCGGATTCATGTCGATGTATGGCAAAACCAATACAGTATTGTAAAGTAGAATAAAGTAAAAATGAAGAAAATAAATAAATAAAAATAAATTAAAAAAAAAAATACCTTGCATAAAGTTACAGAAAGGCTGAAAGGATATGGAAAGTTATACTATATGATCATTACTCAAAAGAAATCTGATTTTGCTGTATATTAAAAAAAATGTATTTAATATACAAAGCCAACTATTGTGGTTATAAGGAATCTTTTATAAAGAGTCAATTTTCAGGTAGATATAGCAATTATACTTTTGAGTAGGTGCAATAACATACATTTAAATATAAAATGAAAATAAATAAATAAAGACCGCTTCTCCAGATACCCTCACATCCTAAGCTATTGTGGGTTTGAACTTCAACATATGAATTTGGGGAGGGACACAGTTCACGTTCATCATGAGCACTGGCTTCATAGATTTTTACCACTATTATGCTGCCATCTTCCTAAGTAGGTTATTTGCTATAAAGGTTTGGTAAGAGATGTACATTTTCATTAAGAAAGTGGCATTTTGGAGCTGATGGTTGTTTCCAGGGGCTAGGACTAGGCTATCATATTGGGAGTTCCACACCCCCAAGAATAAAATCCCAGAGGATGAAAGTAATAAAGCAGTTCAGAATGTGGTGCTGATGGCCAGCATTACCAGACTCACTGGAAATTCTCCCTGCGAAACAGCTAGTACTTGGGGAACCCCAGAAAATGCAGTAGTTGCGTGTCCAGTACCCAAGTGATGAAAACATCAGATGCGAAGGCTTTTCTCTGATATTCCCTGTTTGTTGACTCTCAGGACTGGGAGAGATCTGTAAAACATGAGGGTCTGATCTTTTAGCTTTAGATTGGAATAGAGGACTTAGGCTTCCACTCCTTAAAGGGCAAAGAAAGGGTCCACCCCGGCTCAGCCGTGGTCACTCCCTGTGCATAACTAAAATCGCTGCCCAGGAAGTCAGAGTGAGGTTGTGGGAAAGAGGCTTGTGTAAGTGACTCTGACTGTTGCTATAACAACAGTACCTTGGTCTAATTTCTTTTGAAAAATGAATTTCAGCTGGTGGGATGAAGCTGAGCAGCTTCTCCCCACATGACAGCCTCCGGAGCTCTGCTGTTTATGGGCTGAGTGCGTGGCGCCCTGCCTGCTTCTGCCCACTGGAACATCCTCAGAGCCGGTTAAATCATACCCGTGTTTGCCTGAAAGTGAGAAAGCGCCTGTCTACACATGGACCTCGCCACCCCCAGGAGATTCATCCTGGAGAGAAAAACCCTTTCCTTCTTTCTGCCTTGTCTCCTATTTGTGGACAAAGTTACTCTGAAGACATAAATAATGGTGATCTCTTTGCTGGCAACTGAAGGCGAGCCCTTAGCTTTCAGCTTTGGAGCAAAAACCTGCTAAGAAAGGGAGGTGTGGGAGTCAGACGCCATCCAGAAATAAGAATAACGTCCTGTCTGCTCACTGAGATGGGTTGTGTGTGTGTGTGTGTGTGTGTGTGTGTGTGAGAGAGAGAGAGAGAGAGAGAGAGAGAAAGAGAATTCTTTTCCTTTGCTGTCTGTAAACTCCAACTCACAAGGAAGAGCAATGTCTGACCTCATTGAGGGAAACAAGAGGCTTTTAATAGACTCAGAGATCTTATTTCAATACTTTTGTTTTCCAAAGGGAGATAAACACGTGCTTGGATTTTTATTCAAAAGCGGTGTCAGGACCAGGCGCTGGGGGCTGTTTGCATCCCATGAGCTGTGGGACAGGACGTCAGTGCAATGGAGGTACTCCTGGAAGGGGCTATAAGCAAAAAGGAGAATTTCTCATTAGAAAGAAGGGACATGTTGAGTAAACAGTGAAATAAAAATATTCTTGATTCCTACCCAAGGGAGAGAAAAGTACTCAGCCTCCCTGAAGTATTTCTCCTGCTGCCTCCCTCCTCCCAGAAAATAAACAGATTGAAACCTCACGCTTCGTTCCAACATGCCTGTTCTTTGCTCTGTGTTGTTGGTGTAAGTCTCCAGCTGTGAAGGACGCAGATAAGATCTGATCTTTCCATTTGCCCTCTTCCTCCCTACGGTTTTCCCTTCTTCTTCCCCAACCTCCTTTGCTGTCATTTCTTTACAGCTCTAAATAAAATCCCATTAGGAATTTCAGATTGTAATACAAGGTCATGCACACAGGCGTGTTTGAGTAGCTAATGTATGCAAGACGTTCTAGGAGGAGATATTCCTAAGGAAATTGTTGCTTGTCCTTAGATGTAGTGTCGTGTGTGTGTGTGTGTGTGTGTGTGTGCGTGCATGTTTATGTATCTGAAAAGACAGAGCAGTGCGGCGTTCAGACTGTAGAATTCTGATGGCAACTGCAGATCTCAGCGGAGCTTTTCCTACAGAAAGCTACTGAGCAAAGGAAGCTGCCAAGGGATGCACACAGCTGCTCCCTCCTGAAGTTTTCAAGGCGACAGCTATCATCACTTCTCAAACATATGCTAAATTTGCAGAGTAACATCTTTCCTCGTAGAGGAGCACGATGCTTTTCTGTGAATCAGGCAGCTCTGACTCAAAACACGTGAACACATCCTCCTTAGCCCGTCACGACACCAGTGTCGAAAACATTTTCCCAGAATTTTTGAGCCAGGTTTGCTCGTGTTTGATCAGGACAGGAGTCATCAGATGCAGAACAGTGCAGTAGGTGAAGATGCAGATTTGAGAGGCAGATGGAACTAAGTAAGGCTCTGCCGTGTGTCCTGGGACAAATGACCAGAGTCTCTGAGGCCACCTCTCTTCCGTCATAGGGGTATTGTGAGGGTTAACAGTCGGGCTTCCTTGGTGGCTCCGCTGATAAAGAATCCGTCTGCAATGCAGGAGACCCAGCTTCAATCCCTGGCTGGGTAAGATCCCCTGGAGAAGGAAATGGCAACCCACTCCACATTCTTGCCTGGAGAATTCCATGGACAGAGGAGCCTGGTGGGCTATACAGTCCATGGGATCACAAAAAGTCAGACACAACTTAGTGACTAAACCACCATCACCAGCAATATACGTAAAGCATGTAGCTTGATGCCTGGTACACTGCAAAGTCTCAGCCAATTAGAAGATTCAGTTCAGTTGCTCAGTCGTGTCCAACTCTTTGCGACCCCATGAATCGTAGCACGCCAGGCCTCCCT
>SJYV01043470.1:0-12092 GCA_006410875.1 Neotragus pygmaeus | reverse complement strand
ACCCCTGCCCCTTCAGTCAGCTTGGATGTGATTGTGCTAGGATTGTGGACAGCTGGCCTCAGGACCAGAAGCTTCAGGACCACAGGGATGTTGTGACAGGGAAGAGTTGGGTTCACCCAGAGCTCCAGCAGGCAGAGGCCAGAGCAAGAAAGCTGACCTAGGCCAGGTGCTGGGCCGCCCAGGGTCCTCTAGCCCCAACTCAGATGTTGCTGCTGCTGCTAAGTGGCTTCAGCCATTTCCAACTCTGTGCAACCCGATAGACGACAGCCTACCAGGCTCCTCCGTCCATGGGATTTTCCAGGCAAGAGTACTGGAGTGGGATGCCATTGCCTTCTCCAAATTCAGATGTTGCTGTGCTCCAATTATTCAGTGGTACCCAGTGATTGCTTTATAGATTCAGAACCATAGCAAGAAGGCGATCCCATACCTGCCCTGCCTAATCAACCCAGATGAGCAACTAAGGTAATTCATGCAGTTGAAACCAAGTTTCTTGATGAGGTTTTTGTTGCTGCTCTTACTACAGACTTGCCCTGGGTATCAGAAGTCCTCCGGGAAGAGCCCTGGTCCTAGGAGCCTGCTTTCCAGGATGCAGGATGCCAGCCACTCAGGATGTCTACCACCCAGGAGAATGGCCACAGTGTGAGCAGCAGGAACAATGGTGGGTAGCACGCCTTGTCCATATGCAGTGCAGATGCGGGTCGGTAAGTTAGAGGATCATCAGGCCAGCAGCCTAGTCATGCCTGTTCTTCTCTACATCAAAAATACCTCTCTGTACACATTTCTTTCCCAGGTTCTTTAAATGGAAGATAAGTGCAGCCATAGCCTCCCTGCTTCATGGGCCAAATGAGATCTGACTGGTGAGCTCTATCTGTGCACCGAGATGGAGGGTTCTGCCAGGCAGAATCCACTGCTCTGGGTGTGCTCACCTCTCCCACCGGTCTCCTTAACAGTGGTACCATACAGGAGGATCCATAGCTTCATCTCACTACCTCTAGTCAGTGCAGACTTAGGAAAGCGAAGTCTGGTCCCTTTCCTGGTCCTTGGTGTGACTCTGCTGTTCCCAGCCCAGTGACCACTGAAGTCTCCACGTGACTCTCCATGTCACTCACAGTGGACCAAAAAGGGAACCGAGAAGGGGTTGGGAGGACCCTGTCTAGACGTCTAACCACCAACAGCTTATGCCTTTGTTTCTCCATAACACTGTGCACGCGTTGCTTAGATTCAAAACAGAATATATATTCTGTGGTTCAAATGAAAGAGTCTAATTCATTCAGCTATTTTCAAAACAACAATGAAGGTTGATACACTAGCTGCCTCTGCCTCTAAAGAGCACTATTTTCTGAAGTCTGTTTTTCCTGTAAGACAGAGCATCACCCAAGCTGATTTACTGGATGAACCACATTCATCCCTAACTGGTTTTTCCTCGTATCAATCTTTTCTCCCTGACAGGCCACCTGCTCTGGGAATATCTATTACTGTTACTGACGCATGAAGATTTCTTTCCTTGTGGACCTGCAATAATAGCCATCACTCTGTCTAAAGAATAAATTCCGAAAGGGAATCTGGGGTGGGGAGTGGGGGCAAATAAGCTGAGAGGCAGTCACTGCTCCCTGGGCACAAGGATGGTTTCTCTCATCTGCTTGACCGTCAGGACACTCCGTGACTCACCCCCAGAGAGAGATGAAACTACAGGACCTCTTGATTGAAGGGCAGGATAAAAAGTGTCAATAAGGTACAACAATACAAAGCATTGCCTTTCTCCCATGGGCTTTCTCAACCTGTCAGGGTGGTTTTTATTTGCTTCTGAATGTGTTCACAGGCAGGGCCCTGCTGCCGCTCTCACGAGTGCTGTGACACCAAGTGCTACCTTTCCTCCCCCAGCCAGTGGCCAAAGGCAACGGGCCCTGGCTCGGAGTTGGGAGGTCCAGCAGATGCAAGCCCATCACCCCCACCTGGCAGACAGGTGATCACAAGCATGTGACTTGGCCTGGAGTGACTAGATGGTGACTTAGAATGCCACATTATGGTTTAGCCAGGTCCAAAGTACATCTGAATGAGGTGTAGGAGCAAAGCTGTTCCTAGAATTTTGAGTTTGTTATAGCAGCAAAAGAAAATTGGTCATTTGGGTTTATTCTTCAGTGAATCAGGAAAAGTGATATCAAATGGAAGAGCAAGGGGGATTTTTTTGGGGGGGGGACTGGAAGGAGTTAAAATAGGCAGATAGTTAAGATCAAGGCAACCATATTAGTTAAGATTCTTCAGAAAAACAGAACCAATAGGAGAAATATATCATGGCACCTGATCCTGTCACTTCATGGGAAATAGATGGGAAAACAGTGGAAACAGTGGCAGACTTTATTTTGGGGGGCTCCAAAATCACTGCAGACAGCGATTGCAGCCATGAAATTAAAAGACATTTAGTCCTTGGAAGGAAAGTTATGACCAACCTGGATAGCATATTCAAAAGCAGAGACATTACTTTGCCAACAAAGGTCCATCTAGTCAAGGCNTGAGAAACAGATGGGGAAACAGTGGAAACAGTGTCAGACTTTATTATTTTGGGCTCCCAAATCACTGCAGATGGTGATTACAGCCATGAAATTAAAAGATGCTTATTCCTTGGAAGGAAAGTTATGACCAACCTAGTAGCATATTGAAAAGCAGAGACATTACTTTGCCAACAAAGGTCCATCTAGTCAAGGCTATGGTTTTTCCTGTGGTCATGTATGGATGTGAGAGTTGGACTGTGAAGAAGGTTGAGCGCTGAAGAATTGATGCTTTTGAACTGTGGTGTTGGAGAAGACTCTTGAGAGTCCCTTGGACTGCAAGGAGATCCAACCAGTCCATCCTAAAGGAGGTCAGTCCTGGGTGTTCATTGGAAGGACTGATGCTGAAGCCGAAACTCTAATATTTGGCCACCTCATGCGAAGAGTTGAATCATTGGAAAAGACCCTGATGCTAGGCGGGATTGGGGCAGGAGGAAAAGGGGATGACAGAGGATGAAATGGCTGGATGGCATCACCGACTCAATGGATGGGAGTTTGAATCAACTCCGGGAGTTGGTGATGGATGGACAGAGAGGCCTGGCGTGCTGCGATTCATGGGGTCGCAAAGAGTCAGACATGACTGAGCGACTGAACTGAACTGAACTGAAACCAGCTTTACAGCAAGTGCTAAAGGAATTCCTCTAGGCAGGAAGCACAAGAAAAGGAAAAGACATACACAAAATAAACCCACAACTAGAAAATTAAGAAAACAATAATAGGATCATACATATCGATAATTACCTTAAATGTAATGGATTAAATGCACCAACCAAAAGACATATATTGGCAGGTCAGATGAAAACATGTGCATGCGTGCACTTCTACTTACCACATCACTCTACTTAATCCCCCAAACAGTATGTAATTATTTTATACTGTTGAGTTAATCACATTTCCATTATGGCTTGCAGCTGTAATTATACTTCTTTGTCTGGCTATTGATGGTGAAAACTACTAACCATCTTTTATTATTGTGATTATGGAACTATTATTCACTTAATACCATTGTATCATGATTGGTCAACAGAAAATGTTATGGTTCTATATCACTAAAATTACTGTTTAATAGAAAATCCTGCAATCACTTTTTAAAATATGAATGCATTGCAGAATTATCTTGGACTTTTTTGAAGAATACAAATGCTAAGCATTGCTTTTTTTCTCCAAAGCTCCAGATGTGTTTCTAATAAGAAGCCATGTTTAAAAATAACTGGAATATATGATGATCTCTTACTTTAATTTAGTTTGTTTCACTTTTTCTATTTCATATTCAGTGCTCCCATTTCATTTAGTTTATGCTTTCCAATTTCTCCATTTCTTTTTTTATGTTCTTTCTCAAGCCCTTATCAAGCACAGTAGAAAAGCTTTTGTGTATGTGTTTGTGTGTATATATATATATATATAATGTATATACAATATATACACTTTAGGTAACATGAATTTTTACCTAGCTAAAAGTTTTGTGCATTTTGATTCCACTTGTGTGACTGCATATGAATAGAATGTTAGATTTCTAATTATATTCTTAGTTGTTGTGTTCTTTTTCCAGTTGTTGATTTATTTTTACAACTCAAAACTTGTATATACTTCCATGCATTTCGGCATCTAATATTACTGCTAAAAGTCTAGAAAGTTTATTATCTTCGTGAGTTAAAAAAATTTTTTTAATGAAGCTTAGAACTTCTAATCCAGTTCTGAGAATATAAAGAAATACTATGAAACAAACAGGAAATTAACTTGTGATACAGTATTATTAACTAAAGTACAGATTTTGTTCAAATTTCACAAAATTTTATGCTAGTGTCCATTATTTGTTTTCATACATTATTCAAGAGTCCACATTGTATTGAGCAGCTTCAACTGATGCAACAAATCCTGTTAAATTCTCTTTTCATTTTTATTCTTTTACAAATATTTTCTATTTCTTTGTTATGGTTTCTTAGATACACTTATCATTTAAAAGTGGATGTTTAATTTCCAAATACATGGAATTTTAAAGTATGTTTTCTATTAATTTCTCATTTAAGTGATTTCTTTTCTGCAATCACCTTCTGTGTTTTCTTACAGAAAACTTTACTGCAGCTTCCAATGGCTGAGTCAAAAGATCCTTCTTGGTAAATGTCACATTGCACTTGAAAATATGTGGGTTATTTTCAAATGTCTTTTAATATTGATATCTAACATAATTCCACAGTGACAAGAGAAGAGATTCTATGATTTTGGTATATTTAGATCATCAAATTTTTGCACCTGGTCTTATGTCCTTGTATATGTCTCCTAATGTCTCCTAGTTTATAGTCTATGGGAACTTGAATAGAATTTGTATTCTACTGATATGTGAAAATTGTATAAATCTTAAATTTGTTGAATTGGTTCACAGTGCTTTTCAGGTCTACTGTATCCTTTTACTTCTCTATATATTCATTGTATCAATTTTTGAGAGCTTGATATTGAAATTCTTAATTTATTCAACTGAAATTCTTAATTTATCTACTTATAATTGTAATATATAGTGAAACTGTATGTAACCTTGCCCTGTATTTTCCAAATCTCCTGTAAATATTTTCACAATTAAAAAATTTTATAATGTAAATAGAATAAACATTTTAACCAAAGGGTAGAAATGATTGGCAGCATAGTTTTAAACACTGGATGGCTCAGTGGAAAAGAAACCACCTGCAATGCAGGAGCCACAGGAAACATGGGTTCAATTTGTGGGTCAGGAAGATCCCCTAGAAAAGGAAATTACAACACACTCCAGTATTCTTGCCTGAAAAATCCCATGGACAGAGGAGTCTGGGGCAGGGGAGGCTACAGTCCATAGGGTTGCAAAAAGTTGAACACAACTGAGCACAGGCACCCATATCAACTATATATGCTGTCTTCAAGAGACAGTTTAGATTTAAGACACAATAGATTGAAAGTGAGAAGACAGAAAAAGACATATCATACCTTAGTACAAACAGCATCAAAAAGAGACCTGGAGGGGCTATACAGACTAAACAGATTCAGATAAAACTGTTACTAGGAGCAAAGGAAGATATTTTATAATGATAAGAGGAACAATCCATCAAACATATATAGTATAAACCTGTTTTTGCATATAATGAGTCCCAAGATACATGAAGGAAAAATGACAGAGCTGAAAGGATAGACAATTTAACAATAACAGTTGGAAATTTCAATACCCTACACTCAATAATGGATAGAACAACTAGACAGATCAACAACAAAGAAATAAAGAGGATGAGAAGAAATATTTTTGTTTTCTAATTGGATGACAATCTAGACCTACTTTATTGCCCATGTTCCTTTAGAGAGAAGAAAAAGAAGTAGTCCAAAGAGAAGAGGGATCCAGGAGCACCGAAACTGGGGTGATCTCAAAAGAGTGCCTCCCTTTGAAGGGATAAAAGCTTTTAATCTCTTTGTTTCTCCTAGAGAAGTCAGCCCACACAAAAAATTGACCATCTGCTGGTCTTTCATCCATATCAGTACTTCTCATCAGGCAGAGGAGCAGGGTAGGATGGAAGCAGGGTCCTTCAGTTCAGTTCAGTCGCTCAGTCACGTCCGACTCTTTGTGACCACATGAATCACAGCATGCCAGGCCTCCTTGTCCATCACCAACTCCTAGAGTTGACTCAAACATATCCATCGAGTCAGTGATGCCATCCAGCCATCTCATCCTCTGTCGTCCCCTTCTCCTCCTGCCCCCAATCCCTCCCAGCATCAGGGTCTTTTCCAAAGAGTCAGCTCTCCGCATCAGGTGGCCAAAGTACTGGAGTTTCAGCTTCAGCATCAGTCCTTCCAATGAATACCCAGGACTGACCTCCTTTAGGATGGACTGTTTGGATCTCCTTGCAGTCCAAGCGACTCTCAAGAGTCTTCTCCAACATCACAGTTCAAAAGCATCAGTTCTTTGGCAATCAGCTTTCTTCACAGTCCAACTCTCACATACATACATGACCACTAGCCTTGACTAGATGGACCTTTGTTGGCAAAGTAATGTCTCTGCTTTTGAATATACTATCTAGGTTGGTCATAACTTTTCTTCGAAGGAGTAAGCGTCTTTTAATTTCATGGCTGCAATCACCATCTGCAGTGATTTTGGAGGCCCCCCCCCAAAAAATAAAGTCTGACACTGTTTCCACTGTTTCCCCATCTATTTCCCATGAAGTGATGGGACCAAATACCATGATCTTCGTTTTCTGAATGTTGAGCTTTAAGCCAACTTTTGCACTCTCCTCTTTCACTTTCATCAAGAGGTTTTTTTAGTTCCTCTTCACTTTCTGCCATAAGGGTGGTGTCATCTGCATATCTGAGGTGACTGATATTTCTCCCAGCAATCTTGATTCCAGTTTGTGCCTCTTCCAGCCCAACATTTCTCATGATGTACTCTGCATATAAGTTACATAAGCAGGGTGACAATAAACAGTCTTGAAGTACTCCTTTTCCTTTATCTTCCCATAAAAATCAGAATGTGTATTATTAAAGAATAATAAACAATTTATTTTTATTAGCTAATAAAAGGTAAATAATTTCTGTCTCATTTGAAGATGCCTAAATTTTTTCCATTCATATATATCTGGGGAAAATGTAGCACTTCCCTCAAGGATTCAAACATTTTGCAGTGTCACCAAGCAAGCAATGATAAACTTAGTTCAACAATCCACTGTAGAATGCATACATTAAAGCAGATTTTCTATTACTTTATAATTTATTGACTAATTCCTTCAATCAAGTCCATTTAAGGGCTTTAATAGATTTCTAGTTTAGTTTAATGACTTTTTGTCAATGCCCTCCTACAATAGTACTTTTTTTTTAATCTTTAAGAACTTCATAATCTTTAATTAGTTAATCTTCATACTACTCCACTGAAGTTAGATGATAATTACTCAGTTTTTATGAAAGACTTAGTGGATTCTCACAAAAGAGTATATACCAAAATCACCAAGGTTACTTGTTAAAAGTGAATATTCTTAGGCCCCATTCCATAGAAAAGTTTGATTCAATAGGTTTCATTGAGACCTAATACCCTGTAGTTTAAGTAAACAGTCCTTATGTAGATGGCAGAGAATATTTCAAAATGTTGTTAGAACATTTTGAAAAACACTATCTTAATCCACAAATATCTAGATAGGAAAATATTTTGTTTTCCAAACTATGGCAGTTTACCTACTTGACTTCAACCCTACAGGATTACTTTCATATTATATTGTAAAATAGCTTCGGTGCTTGAAAACATGTGATATAATTTTAAAAAACTCTAAGTCTGAGGAGAAGCTAAAGAATATCTAAAGGGCAACAACTCAAGGAATTGAGAACTAAAGAGGTAAGTGAAGCATTTGAAGCCAGCATCTACCTTGAAAGCTAGAGCAGTAAATTTCATTTTCAGATTTTACACCTTCAGGGAACATATGACACAAGAATGAACAATCAGGGCCTGCCCAAGGTGAGAAATTTTTAGAAGACACCTCCATTATGCTAGGATTCCAAGGGGTTATCCTCTCAGTACAAGGGTGAATGTAAACTTGTCCTCACTCACAGCAAGCTATGATAAAAATTGCTGACTCACATTGGCCCTGGATGGAGTGGAGGAAGAAACTACCCTGAAATTCATAACTACACAGTAGTTCTCAAATGGATTTTCAGCCTGAATTCATACCATCTGTATAATTTGAAAATCTCAAATTCAGTCTTCAAAAACAGGTCCTGGGTCAGTCCAATAAGAAGATACAGTACTTATAAGTGTTTATGCACTCAATGCAAGAGCACCTAAATATATGAAGCAAGTATTAACAAATTTAAGGGAGAAATAGAGAGTAATATAATAACAGTGGATATTTCATACCCCACTTCCATCAAGGCATAGGGCATTCAGACAGAAAAATCAGTAAGGAAACATTAGTTTTAAATGACACATTGGATTACATGGACTCAACATACATATATAGAACATTCCATCTAAAAGAAACAGAATACACATTCTNAACAGTGGATATTTCATACCCCACTTCCATCAAGGCATAGGGCATTCAGACAGAAAAATCAGTAAGGAAACATTAGTTTTAAATGACACATTGGATTACATGGACTCAACATACATATATAGAACATTCCATCTAAAAGAAACAGAATACACATTCTTCTTAGATACACATGACACATTCTCCAAGACAGATCATACATCAGACCACAAAACAAGTCTTTATAAATGTTAGAACATTGAAATCAAATCAAGCATCTTTTCTAACCACAATGATATTAAACTGGAAATCAGTAATAAGAAGAAAACTGGAAAATTGACAAATAGTGGTGATTAAACAATATCTTACTAACTAAACAGTGGGTCAAAGAAGAAACCGAAAGAAAAATAAAGCAAATATCCTGAGACAAATGAAAATCAAAATGTAGCATACCAAAACATGGGATGCAGCAAAAGCAGTTCTAAGAGGGAAGATTACAGTGGTAAATGCCTACATCAAGAACAAGGAATATCTAAAATAAACAACTGAACTTTATACCTCAAGGAACTAGAAAATGAAGAACAAACTAAACCCAAATGTAGTAGAATAAAGAAACTAACAAATATCAGACCAGAAATAAATTGACTAAAGACAACAGAAATTACCAATTAAAGTAAGAGGATTTGGTTTCTTTAAAGATAAATAAAATAGATAAATCTTTAGCAAGAATCACCAAGAAAAGGAGAAGGCTCAAATAAGTAAAATCAGAAAGAAAAGAGGAGATGTTACAAGTGATATTACAGAAACACAAAATATTATAAGACTACTACTAAGAATTTTTTGTTCTTGTTAGGTCATGTCTGATTCTTTTGCAACCCCAGGGACTGGGAGCTTGGGGCTCCCCAGTCTCCTCTGTCCATGGGGTTTCTCAGGCAAGAATACTGGAGTGGGTTGTTATTTCCTTCTCCAGGGGAATCTTCCTGACCCAGGGATCAAACCCATATCTGCATTGCAGGTGGATTCTTTATCACTGAGTCACCTGGGAGCCCACTATGAACTATTATATACCAACAAATTGAACAACCTAAAATAATGAACAAATTTCTAGAAACACACATCTTAACAAGACTTAATCATGAAGAAACAGAAAATCTGAACAGACTGTTTGTTGGTAATGAAATTGAATCGGCAATCAAAAGCTTCCCCAAAACAAAAGTCCAGGGCCAGATGGCTTCCCTGGTAACTTCTACCACACATTTAAGGAGGAATTAACACCAATCCTTCTCAAACTCTTCCAAAAAGCAGAAGAGGTGGAAAGACTTCCAAATTCATTTCACAAGGCCAGCATTACCCTGATAGCAAAACCAGACAAGGACACTACAAGAAAAGAAAACCATAGACAAATATCCTTGAGGAACATAAATGTAAAACTTCTTAACAAAATATTAGCAAGTATATTCAACAACATATGAAAAAGATCACACATTGTGATCAAGTGGGATTTATTCTAGAGAGGCAAACATGGTTCATATCTGCAAACAAATATGTGTGATATACTACAAAATGAAGAATAAAAATCATATAAAATAAAAATAAAAACTATCCCAGTAGATACAAACAAAGCATTTGACAAAATTCAATATCCACTTATGATAAAAACTCTCAACAAAGTGGATTTAGAAGGAACATATATCACCATAATAAAGGCCATTTCTGAAAAGACCAGAACCAACATCATACTCAATGGTGAAAAGCTAAAGTGTTTTCTTTAAGATCGGGAACAATGAAAGGATTCCTAGTCTAGACACTTTTATTTAACATAATATTGGAAGTCCTAGCCAGAAAACTTAGGCAAGAAAAAGAAATAAAAGGCATCCAACTAAGAAAGAAAACAGTAATCGCTATTTATAGATAACATGATATTAAATTTAAAAAAAATCAAAGACCCCATCAAAAAGCTGTTAGAACAAACAAATTCAGTAAAGTTACAGGATATAAAATCACTATGTAAAAATCAGTTGGGTTTCTACATGTGAATAACGAATTATCCAAAAGAGAAGTTAAGAAAACAATCTCACAATTGCATAAAAAATAATTAAATAGCTAGCAATAAATTTAATCAATGAGGTGAAAGACTTGTACAATAAAAACTATGACACTGGTGAAAGAAATTAAAGACACAAATAAATGGAAAGATATTATTTGTTCATGGATTAGAATAATTAACATGTTGAAATGTCTATATCACCAAGCAATCTACAGATTCAATACAATTTCTTTCAAAATTTCAGTGACATTTTTCACAGAAATAGAAAAAACCATCCTAAAATGTGTATGGAATCACAAAGACCCCAAATAGCCAAATCTTGATCATCTTGAGAAAGAAGAACAAAGCTAGAAATATGACACTTTCTGATTTCACACTATTACAAAGCTATAGTAATCAAAGCAGTATAGTATTGGCATCAGTTCAGTTCAGTTCAGTCGCTCAGTCGTGGCCGACTCTTTGCGACCCCATGAGTTGCAGCACGCCAGGCCTCCCTGTTCATCACCAACTCCCAGAGTTCACTCAAACTCATGTGCATCGAGTTGGTAATGCCATCAAGACATCTCATTCTCTGTTGTCCCCTTCTCCTCCTGCCCCTAATCCCTCCCAGCATCAGAGTCTTTTCCAATGAGTCAACTCTTCACAGATACATAAATCAATGGAACAGAATTGAGTGCCCAGAAATAAATCCTTGTATATATTGTCAATTAATTTACAACAAAGGCACCAAGAATATGCAATGAGAAAAGACAGTCTCTTCAATGAATTGTGTTGGGAAAACTGTACTTCCACATACAAATGAATGAAACTGTTTCACTATCTAACACCATACACAAAAATTAATTCAGAATAGATTAAAGGCTTGAATGTAAGACCTGAAGACTTAAAACTCCTAGAAGAAGATATAGTAGGCAAGCTCCTTTACAATGATTTTTTGGATTTCATGCCAAGAGAAAAGGCAGCAAAAGCAAAAATAAACAAGTGGGACTACATCAAACTAAAAAGCTTCAGCACATCAGAGGAAACCATTAACAAAATGAGGAAACCTACTAAATGGAAAAAAATACTTGCAAATTATATATTCAATAAGTAGCTAATACACAAAATACAAGGAAAAAAAAACTCATACAACTTAACCTAATTAAAAAATGGGCACAGGAGCTGGACAGACATTTTTCCAAAAACTACAAAGGGAGGGTGCTCAGGACTGGTGTATTGGGATGATCCAGAGGGATGGGATGGGGAGCGAGATGGGGAATACATGTACATCCGGGGCGGAGCCATGTCAGTGTATGACAAAACCACTACAATATTGTAAAGTCATTCAGCCAGCTCAGTTCAGTTCAGTACTCAGTCGTGTCTGACTCTTTGCGACCCCATGAACTGCAGCACACCAGGTCTCCCTGTTCATCGCCATCTCTCAGAGTTCACTCAGATTCATGTCTATCGAGTCCGTGATGCCATCCAGCCATCTCATCCTCTGTCATCCCCATCTCCTCCTGCCCCCAGTCCCTCCCAGCATCAGAGTCTTTTCCA
>SJYV01043468.1:61826-109030 GCA_006410875.1 Neotragus pygmaeus | reverse complement strand
AGTGCAATTGTGTGGTAGTTTGAGCATTCTTTAGCATTGTCTTTCTTAGGGATTGGAATGAAAACTCACCTTTTTCCAGTCCTGAGGCCACTGCTGAGTTTTCCATATTTGCTGGCATATTGAGTGCAGCACTATCACAGCATCATCTTTCAGGATTTGAAATAGCTCCACTAGAATTCCATCACCTCCACTAGCTTTGTCTGTAGTGATGCTTTTTAAGGCCGACTTGACTTCATATTCTAGAATGTCTGGCTCTAGGTGAGTGATAATACCATTGTGATTATCTTGATCATGAAGATCTTTTTTTGTACAGTTTTTCTGTGCATTCCTTCCACTTCTTCTTAATATCTTCCACTTCTGTTAGGTCCATACCATTTCTGTTCTTTATTGAGCCCATCTTTGTATGAAATCTTCCCTTATTATCTCTAATTTTCTTGAAGAGATCTCTAGTCTTTCCCATTCTGTTTTTTTCCTCTATTTCTTTGCACTGATAACTGAGGAAGGCTTTCTTATCTCTTCTTGCTATTCCTTGGAACTCTGCATTCAGATGCTAATATCATTCCTTTTCTACTTTGCTTTTCGCTTCTCTTCTTTTCACAGCTATTTGTAAGGCCTCTCCAGAGAGTCATTTTTCTTTTTTGCATTTCTTTTTTGTGGGGATGGTCTTAATCCTTGTCTCCTGTACAATGTCACGAATCTCTGTCCATAGTTCATCAGGCACTCTATCTATCAGATCCAGTCCCTTAAATAATTTCTCACTTCCACTATTTAATCATAGGGGATTTGATTTAGGTCATATGTCAGTGGTCTAGTGGTGTTTCCTACTTTCTTCAATTTAAGTCTGAATTTGGCAATAAGGAGCTCATGATCTGAGCCACAGTCAGCTCCCTGTTTTGTTACTGCTGACTGTATAGAGCTTCTCCATCTTAGGCTGCAAAGAATATAATCAATCTGGTTTAATTGTTGATCATCTGGTGATGTCCATGTGTACAGTTTTCTCTTGTCTTGTTGGAAGAGAGTGTTTTCTATGTCCTTTGCTTTCTCTTGGCAAAACTCTATCAGCATTTGACCTGCTTCATCCTATATTCAGACGCCAAATTTGCCTGTTACTCCAGGTTTTTCTTGACTTCCTACATTTGCATTCCAGTCCCCTATAATGAAAAGGACATCTTTTTTGAGTGTTAGTTCTAAACGGTCTTGTAGGTTAGCCTATATATATAGTTTATATATATATAGTTTAAAAGGTTAATCTTTATATATATATGTAATATTATGATAGCTCTATAATATTCTATAGCACACTGAATCCACCAACTAGAGGAAATACTCTCCTTTTCAACACACATTAAATTTTCACTTGTTGCAAAGGATGTCACAAGTAGCAAGGATTTGGATGTTTGTTACAGTTAACATCATACAGAAAGTGAATAAGTAAAATTAAAAATAAATTATAATGAGAAAATATTGTTAAGAAGTTAAGAAAAAGGTTTAGAAATACTCATGAATCAAATTCACAGTCCTACAGGAAATTGAAAACAAACTGAAATTAGTATAGTATTTTAAAACTTGTTAGCTGAATCTATGGAGAAGGCCATGGCACCCCACTCCAGTACTTTTGCCTGGAAAATCCTATGGATGGAGGAGCCTGGAAGGCTGCAGTCCATAGGGTCGCTGAGGGTCAGACACGTCCGAGTGACTTCACTTTCACTTTTCACTTTCATACATTGGAGAAGGAAATGGCAACCCACTCCAGTGTTCTTGCCTGGAGAATCCCAGGGACAGGGGAGCCTTGTGGGCTGCCGTTTATGGGGTCACACAGAGTCAGACGCAACTAAAGTGACTTAGTAGTAGTAGCAGTAGCTGAATCTATTAAATTAGTAATATTTAGAAGGAAATGTGAAAAATCAGGGTCAACATATGCAGTCTACTATTCTTTTTATACAAGTATTAAGAATCTTTTTGAAAGACTTTTTAAAAGATTGTGAAAAATACAAATTAAAAGCTTCTGCAAAACAAAGAAATTATAAGAAAGGTGAAAAGACAGCGTTCAGAATTGGAGAAAATAATAGCAAATGAAGCAACTGACAACTAATCTCAAAAATATACAAGCAACTTATGCAGCTCAATTCCAGAAAAATAAACAACCCAATCAAAAAATGGGCCAATAACCTAAACAGACATTTCTCCAAAGAAAACATACAGATGGCTAACAAACACATGAAAAGTTGCTCTACATCACTCATTATTAGAGAAATGCAAATCAAAACCGCAATGAGATACCATTTCATGCCAGTCAGAATGGCTGCGATCCAAAAGTCTACAAGCAGTAAATGCTGGAGAGGGTGTGGAGAAAGGGGAACCCTCTTACACTGTTGGTGGGAATGCATACTAGTACAGCCACTATGGAGAACAGTGTGGAGATTCCTTAAGAAACTGGAAATAGAACTGCCTAATGACCCAGCAATCCCATTGCTGGGCATACACACCGAGGAAACCAGAATTGAAAGAGACACATGTACCCCAGTGTTCATCGCAGCACTGTTTCAAATAGCCAGGACATGGAAGCAACCTAGATGTCCATCAGCAGATCAATGGATAAGAAAGCTATGGTACATATACATAATGGAGTATTACTCAGCCATTAAAAAGAATACACTTGAATCAGTTCTAATGAGATGGATGAAACTGGAACCGATTATACAGAGTGAAGTAAGCCAGAAAGAAACACATCAATGCAGTATACTAATGCATATATATGGAATTTATATAGATGGTAATGATAACCCTGTATGCGAGACAGCAAAAGAGACACAGATGTACAGAACAGTCTTTCGGACTTTGTGGGGGAAGGAGAGGGTGGGATGAGTTTGCCTAGTCAGCAAAGCAAGGTGAGAAAGAAAAGCGAAAGGGAGAATCAATGAAAAGAACCAAAGCTGTCATTATCCCCAGCATGTGGCTGCCTTAAAAATTATAAAGTATTTTATGCATAATTATTAGAATTAGAGTAAAAATTAGTAATATTTTATGTATAAACAGAAAAAAAATTAATACAAATTTAAGTGCTGCATAACATATTATATTCACTGTGGATGGTGTTTCCAGCCATGAAATTTAAAAAAGCTTGCTATTTAGAAGGAAGACTATGACAAACCTAGACAACGTATTTAAAAGCAGAGACATCACTTTGCTGACAAAGGTCCATTTAACCATAGTGATGGTTTTTTCCAGTAGTGATATATATATATATATGTGAGAACTGGACATAAAGAAGGCTGAAAACTGAAAAAAAAAAAAAATGATGTGTTTTGAATTGTGGTGTTGGAGAAGACTCTTTTGAGTTTCTTCGACATCAAGGAGATCAAACCAGTCACTCCTAAAGGAAATCAACCCTGATATTCACTGGAAAGACTGATGCTGAAGCTGAAGCTTCAGTACTTTGGCCACCTGATGAGAAGAGCTGACTCATTGGAAAAGACCATGATATTGGGAAGGGCTGAAGGCAAAAGGAGAATAGGGCAGCAGAGGATGACATAGTTAGATAACATCACCAATTCAGTAGACCTAACTTGAGGAAACTCTGGAATAGTAGAGGACAGAGGAACTTGGTATATTATAGTCCATGGGGTTTCAGATTTGGACATGACTTAGAGACTGAATAATAGCAACAAAGTAATGTTAACTTCTGTAATAATGAAGCCCCAAAATCTTACTGGCTGAATGATGATTTTTTTTTCAATGATAATTCTATTGGGTGATCCATGATACTTTCTTGCAAGATATATTTATTGACTCTACTTCCTTTTCAAACATGAATCATCCCATTCTAGGACTTCCTCAGAATTCTCTGCTGAATTTCCAAATTGTTTCAGACAATGAGCAAATTGGAAGAGCAATGCTGTTCTTGTTCAAGAACAAAACTCTAAGTAACATGAAGTTACATCAAAATCTTACAACTTTAATTTTACTAAATACCCAGAAAGACTGAAAGGATTCCTAGTCATCTACTAGATTTTTCATTAATAATTTTGTTGGTGGAGATTGATATTTATTTTTTCCTTTATTTTATATGTAGAATTCACCAATTTCATCCTTAAGGAAAAAACAATGAAAAACTTCAAGTACTACTGAACTCAATGAATTTATTTCAGTGTTCAGAATATCTAGCCAATGAAACTGCTTCTCTTTTAAGTGTAGATTATGATCTAGAAATCTACCAAATAAAAGAATTTAATCAGTCTCCATCCTCACTGCTGTCCAGTCCTATTTTCAATATAGTGATAAAATAGAGACAAGGTAATCATAATTAATCTTCTTGTGGCAAGATGAATAATGGATTCTCAAAGTTGCCCATGTCTAAATACCTGAAACCTGTGTATATGTTGTCATAGATGGTAAAAGAGATTTTTTTGCTGATATACTTAAGGATACTGATATGAATAGGCTCAATGTAATGACAACAGCATTGATAAGAAGGATACTAGAGAAAGGGAAAAAAAAAAAAAGGAACATCATGTGATAATGGAAAACAAGAAAAAAGGAAGATCTTGTACTCCTTACTTTTAAGACTGAAGAAGAGGCAACAAGCCAAGCAAAGTAGGCAGACTATAGAAATTTTAAAGGTAAAGAAATGTACTTTCCTAGNGAAAGGGAAAAAAAAAAGGGAACATCATGTGATAATGGAAAACAAGAAAAAAGGAAGATCTTGTACTGCTTACTTTTAAGACTGAAGAAGAGGCAACAAGCCAAGCAAAGTAGGCAGACTATAGAAATTTTAAAGGTAAAGAAATGTACTTTCCTAGAACCTGCAGAAGGAATGTGACAGTTGAAACCATTATACCTCTGGTTAATATAACTGTCAGAGAAGGCAATGGCACCCCATTCCAGTACTCTTGCCTGGAAAATCCCGTGGGCAGAGGATCCTGCTAGGCTGCAGTCCATGGGGTGGCTACGAGTCGGACACGACTGAGTGACTTCACTTTCATTTTTCACTTTCATGCATTGGAGAAGGAAATGGCGACCCACTCCAGTGTTCTCACCTGGAGAATCCCAGGAATGGGGGAGCCTGGTAGGCTGCCGTCTATGGGGTCGCACAGAGTCAGACACGACTGAAGTGACTTAGCAGCAATATAGCTGTAAGATAATAAAGTCGTGTTGTTTTGAGCAACTTGTTTGTGTTCATCTATTATAGCAACAAATAGGAATTGAATACAGGTTTTGGTACCTATAATTCGTAATAACCTAAAAATGTGAAAATGGCTTTAGAGTTNAATATAGCTGTAAGATAATAAATTCGTGTTGTTTTGAGCAACTTGTTTGTGTTCATCTATTATAGCAACAAATAGGAATTGAATACAGGTTTTGGTACCTATAATTCGTAATAACCTAAAAATGTGAAAATGGCTTTAGAGTTGGTTATTGAGTAAAGGTTGAAAAATTAAATACATTGAATGGACCGTTAGTAGAAATAAGGTTATTAAATATTCTGCAGATGAAGTCTCAGAAGGAAGTGAGGAAGATAGCAGAGAAATTCTACATTGTCCTTAAGAAGAGCTAAATCATCAAATTGGAATGTTGCTAGAAATATAGGCATTAAAGTCCTCTTGAAGAGAATGAGAACAATGTGGGATACATGATGGAGAAAAATTTATTACAGAATGCTAAGTCTCTAATAAATATATCATAAATAATATAGAAATATACACATTAAAATCTCTAATGCTGATGATTCAGATCATAATTAGGAGCAAATTGCTGAAAATTTGAGGAAAGGAAATCCTTGTTCGATTGTGGCCAAAAAACATAGCTGAACTGGGTCCTCAGTTGTTTAGAAAACAGAAGCTGTAATCAATGTACTTGGAGCAAAGTGTGGAAATGTTGTCTTAATTTCTTCTTACTGCTTACAGTGAAATGAGGGGAGGCAGAGATAAACTGAAGGAAGAAATAAATCAAAAAGAAACCAATAGCCAGGACATGGAAACAACCTAGATGTCCATCAGCAGATGAATGGATAAGAAAGCTGTGGTACATATACACAATGGAGTATTACTCAACCATTAAAAAGAATACATTTGAATCAGTTCTAATGAGATGGATGAAACTGGAGCCTATTATACAGAGTGAAGTAAGCCAGAAAGNCATCAGCAGATGAATGGATAAGAAAGCTGTGGTACATATACACAATGGAGTATTACTCAACCATTAAAAAGAATACATTTGAATCAGTTCTAATGAGATGGATGAAACTGGAGCCTATTATACAGACTGAAGTAGCCAGAAAGAAACACACCAATACAGTACACTAACACATATATATGGAATTTAGAAAGATGGTAACAATAACCCTGCATGCGAGACAGCAAAAGAGACAGAGATGTATAGAACAGTCTTTTGGACTTTGTGGGGGGGGGTGAGATGAGTTGGGAGAATGGCATTGAAACATGTATAATATCATATATGAAACAAGTCACCAGCCCAGGTTCGATGCAGGATACTGGATGCTTGGGGCTGGTGCACTGGGACGACCCAGAGAGATGATATGGGGAGGGAGGAGGGAAGGGGGATCAGGATGGAGAACACATGTATCCCTGTGGTGGATTCATGTTGATGTATGGCAAAACCAATACAATATAGTAAAGTAATTAACCTTCAATTAAAATAAATAAATTTATATCAAAGAAAAAAAACAGGCCCTTGATCTTTGGGCATCTTGGTGTTTTAGGGTATTTTCAGCCTATGCAGTTTGCAAAAAGCACTGAAATGAGGAAATTCTCTGTGAAAACCTCATGCACCAGAGAGAAAACCAATAATGTGACTCCATAACTTTTGTCTCAGAAACAAATAAGGCTCACAGCATTCAATCATAGACAGTGATCTTAGAAGAAATTAGACATGTGACTTAAATTCCCCCAGTTATCTCAGCTGAAATAAAAAAGCAAGAATCATGTTGGAAGGAAATGCAGAAGAACCTCCATTCTATGGAATAAATCTCTCTTACTTACAGAAGATTTTATTTAAACTAAAAACAATGCATTAGTTTATTCCACACCAAAACATCTTATGGAAAAGCCCAAACAGACTTTTGGTCAACCCAATATTTAGAATCCACATATAAGAGAGGTCTAAGATATTTTTCTTTCTGTCTGACTCATTTCACTTTGGATAATTCCTTGAGGTCCACTCATGTCATCACAAGGAGCAATCTTTCATTCTTTTGACAGATGAATACATTCTATTTTATATACATTCCACTATTTATTTATCCTTCCAGCTATTCATGGATATTTTTATGTTGTTTCCATATCTTGGCTATTGTAAATAATACTGCAATGAGCATAGGGTGTATATATATTTTGAAACTAGTGTTTTTTTTTTTTTTTTTAATAATCTTCAGATAAATGTCCAGATATGGAAGTGTTTGATCATGTGGTATTCCTATTTTTATTTTTTAAAGAAATCTTTATGTTGTTTTACATAGTAGCCATACCAGTATATTTTCCCAATAACAATATCTGAGTTCTCTTTGTTCCACATCCTCACCAACATTTATTTCTGGTATTTTTTTACAATAGCCATTCTAACGGGTATGAAGTGAATCTCATTGCAGTGTTGATTTGTTGTTCTCTGATGATTAATAGTGTAGATCATCTTTTCATGCATGTGTCAAGCTTTTTTGAAGTGAAGTGAAGTCGCTCATTCGTGTCCGACTCTTTACGACCCCATGGACTGTAGCGTACTACACTCCTTCGTTCATGGGATTTTCCAGGCAATAGTACTGGAGTGGGTTGCCATTTCCTTCTCTTTGTAAAAATGTCTATTTAAATTTTCCTCCCAATTTAAAATCAGGTTGGCTTGCTTTTTGTTGTCGATTTGTACAAGTTCTTTATATACTTTGGATATTAAAAACATCAGATATATAATTTGCAAGTATTTTCTTCCATTCAGTAGGTTATCTTTTCTTTTTTTTTTTTTTTTTTTGGTTCAANTTAACTTTTATGTATGATGTGAGATAATGATCTGTCAGGAGCTGCCATGGGAGATCCCACCCATGACAGGGTCATGTGGAAGAGAACTGTTAAGCAAGGCTTCAGGACTCAATGGGCTCCCTAGGCTTTCTCGAGCATCTACCCCAAAACCAGAATCTGTCTGTTTTACTATTTCATGACATTCACCAACTCCTCTGACATCAACAAGGGGCTAACCCTGACCACCTTTCTCTGGAAAAAATCAACTTAGGGTTATAGCTAATAAGTCTCCTGGACATGAGAGGAATATTTCAAATCAAACCCCCTCTGTTAGCATTCTAGTTTGCTTGGCAGGTGTATCCAGATACTTACAGCTGTACATACAATTATTTACAGCCTCCCAATTGTGAGAAGCATGCAAAGCCTAAAACATAGAGCCTTTCAAAGAGTTAAAAGTTATTAGAGTAGTGCTAGTGCTGGTGTAGGATTTCATTATTGGGCCAATGCGTGTTGCTAAGTTCCCATATCACTTATCCACTGTGCACCTGAGAATGCATTAGTTAACATAGTGAGAATGCAAGAGAAACAAGTGTAGCCTTGAATTTAACCATATCAGACTTCTGAGCTAACTGGTTCTTTCTTGTAACTCACTGCACCTTTGCTCTGTGAAAAACATAACTCTGTTTGGCATTTTTCTGAGGCTTACATAGATTAGAAATATAAAGAAAAAACACTTTGAGGGAAAATAAGTTTTTTGGTTGAGCACCCTTTATCAAAGAGTTATAAAACATTATAAAATGTTCACAGGCCTCCAAGGTCAGAAGATACTGTACACAATATTATTTGTGGAAAAGGTATGCAGAAAAAATCATGGTTTCGATAAGGACAAAATTGCTGGAATGTTGGGCTGTCTCTGTATGACCTTGCATCTTTCACTTCCCTCTATGTACAAAAGGTATATAAGAACCGTTTAAAAGTAAAGCTATGGATCTCGCTCATCAAAGCAGCTTGATCTCCTAGTGTCAATCATTTTCTTCCTCTTACTCTCTCTTTCAGGTTAGTTCCCATCTGGAGTACAGAGATCCGCCGTGTCCACTAATTTGCCTGGGTTTCTATGACCTGAACGGGAAGGCGCCCTGCATCTTCACTCCCTTGGGAGACCAGGAAGGCACCTGCGGCCTCACGTAGATGGTGCAAGTCTCTTGTCTTGAGACTTTATTGATTTTCTGTATAACCAAGGAACATCAGCCTCTTTTCTTCTCTCCTTATTTTCTTATCTACAACATTCTTATCTGTCTCTCTCTCTCTAAATCAATCGCAATTGCCCACGCCATTTCTCCTCGGGTTTCCCTGGATCCTGCGGGGGCTGGACCCCGGCAATGATCCAATTTTATACTTTTGTGTGTGGCTGTTTAATTTTTCCAACATCATTTATTAAAGAGACTGTCTTTTCCCCATGGCATAGTGTTGGTTCTTTTGCTCTGAATGAATTGACCATACATGTACAGGTTTACTCCCAGGCTCATAATTCTGTTTCATTGGTCTATATGCCTGTTTTGATTATTACAGCTTTGTGTTACAGTTTCAAATTGGGAAGTATTAAGCCACCAGCTTTGTTCTTCTTTCTCAGGATTGTTTTTATTATTTGGTGCTTTTTTGGTTTCATACACCTTTTATGGGGGTTGCCAGATGACACAGTCCTTCCAATCAACATTCAGGATTGACCTCTTTAGGCTGGACTGGTTAGCCATTTAAAACAGAATGCAAGAATTGTAAGATGGTTTATTTAAGCAGAACACTGTATCAAAGTGAAACATTGTATCAAAACTTAATGATGCAGCAAAAGCAGTATTAGGACTGAAATTCATAGCAATAAATATCTAGATTAAAAATGAAGATGTATTTTGAATAATCAACCGAACTTTGTACCTCAAAGAACTATAAAAAGAAAAACAAACTAAATCCAAAGTTAGTAGAAGGAAATAACAAAGATCAAAGTGAAGATAAATGAAAAAGGGACTAAAAAGACAGCAGAAAAGATAAATAAAATTAAACACTGTGTCTTTGAAAAGAAAATAGACATACTGTTGTTTAGACTATTCAAGAAAGAGAAAGGATATAAATAAATAAAATCATAAGTTACAGAGAAGACATTATGATTGATACCCCTGAAATAAAAAGGATTGTAAAAGGCTACTTTGAACAACTGTATGTCAACAAATTTGATAACTTGAAAGAAATTCCTAGAAGCACACAAGCTGCTAAGACCGATTCTTGCAGAAATAGAAAATGTGAACAGAGCAATCACTGGCAGGGAAATTGAATCAATAGTCAAAAACTTCCCAACAAAGAAAAGCCTATGACCAAATGGCTTCACTGGTGAATTCAATCAAACATTTAAAGAAAAATTAATCAAGTCTTCTTAAATACTTCCAAAAATGAGGACAGGATTGAAATTTTCCAAACTGATTTTACCAGGCCAATATTAACCTGATACAAACTCAGACAAAGAGACCATAGGAAAATGAAATTACTTCAATGAATATCGATGTAAAAATCCCCAAATAAAATAACAGAAAATATAATTCAATAGTACGTTAAAGGATTACACACCATAACCAAGAGGAGTAAAATACAAGGATAGTTTAATATATGAAAATAAATAAAGTTAACATAACACATTAACAGAGTGAAAAATAAAAATCATATGAGTGTCTCAATAGAAGCAGAAAAAACATTTAACAAATTAACATCTTATCATAATAAAAAAGCTCAGCAAATTGGAAGGAATGCACCAAAAATCACGTCATAAATTAAAAGCTACAAACTAACATAAAATTAATTATAATAAATTGTATATACTTGTATATTAAATAAATTAAATAAAATATTAAAAATAAATTAAAAGCTACAAACTAACATAAAAGTGATGAAAAACTGAAAATTTTCCCGCTAAGATCAAAAGCAAAGCAACAAAGTATGCATTTGCTTTTTCTATTTAACATAGTACTGAAAAGTGCTAACCAGAATAATTATTATTCTGGTATCAATATAAAACTTGGACTGAAGCAGAGAAAATATTATAGTTGGGTTATATATATTTTATCTGCCTTTGAGATAATTTATGATGAAAGTTGGAGAGTAGGCTTATATGCAGTCAGGTGCAGGTTACATATAAGAATGCAGGTTTTTTTTTTTTTTAATCATCTAATTCTGCCATTTCGCTCAATACCATCCCTAAAAGTGTTTATCTAGCCTTTGTTTAAAGACCAGAAAAGTAAGAGGAATACTTCATTAGTGGCCTGACAAACTATTGCATTTTTTGATCTTTTGAACAGTTTTGACTTTTAGAAAATGTCATTGTACCCGAAGTCATGTTATCACTGCTTTCGCTTATCTTCTTTAATAGTTAGCAGAGTTAGTTTCTCCCTTTCCACCTTCACTCCCCAAGCCATCAAAAAAGTCTGTTTATCTTCCTTGTTATCAATTTCTTCTTGTATAGCATATATAAATAAGTAAGCTATGCAGAGAGGACATGTTGATAAGGCCTAGCATTACATTATAACAGGGAATACTCATTTGTTAGATTAAATAGTATTTTGTACTACCTTAAGATATAGGTTCAGTCAGTTCAGTTCAGTTCACTCGCTTAGTCGTGTCCGACATTACAAACCATGAATCACAGCACCCCAGGCCTCCCCGTCCATCCACAATTCCCGGAGTCTACCCAAACCCATATCCATCGAGTCGGTGATTCCATCAAGCCATGTCATCCTCTGTCTTCCCCTTCTCCTCCTGCCCCAAAACCTTCCCATCATCAGAGTCTTTTCCAATGAGTCAACTCATGTATGAAGTGGCCAAAGTGTTAGGGTTTCAGCTTCAGCATCAGTCCTTCTAATGAACACCCAGGACTTATCTCCATTAGGATGAACTGGTAGAATCTTCTTGCAGTCCAAGGGACTCTCAAGAGTCTTCTCCAACACCACATTTCAAAAGCATCAAATTTTTGATACTCAGCTTTCTTCACCATTCAACTCTCACATCCATACATGACTACTGAAAAAACCATAGCCTTGACTAGATGGATATTTTTTGGCAAAGTAATGTCTCTGCTTTTCAATATGCTATCTAGGTTGGTCATAACTTTCCTTCCAAGGAGTAAGGTTTTTTGTTTTTTTTGTTTTTTTGTTTTTTTTTTTTAATTTCATGGTTGCAATCACCATCTGCAGTGATTTGGGAGCTCCAAAAATAAAGTGTGACACTGTTTCCACATCCATTTCCCATGAAGTGATGGGACCAGATGCCACAATCTTAGNAGAAAACCATAGCTTTGACTAGATGGATATTTTTTGGCAAAGTAATGTCTCTGCTTTTCAATATGCTATCTAGGTTGGTCATAACTTTCCTTCCAAGGAGTAAGGTTTTTTGTTTTTTTTGTTTTTTTGTTTTTTTTTTTAATTTCATGGTTGCAATCACCATCTGCAGTGATTTGGGAGCTCCAAAAATAAAGTGTGACACTGTTTCCACATCCATTTCCCATGAAGTGATGGGACCAGATGCCACAATCTTAGTTTTCTGAATGTTTAGCTTTAGGCCAACTTTTTCACTCTCCTCCTTCACTTTCATCAAGAGTCTTATTAGTTTCTCTCCACTTTCTGCCATAAGAGTGGTATCATCTCCATATCTGAGGTTATCGATATTTCTCCCAGCAATCTTGGTTCCAGCTTGTGTTTCTTCCGGCCCAGTGTTTCTGATGATGTACTCTACAAATAAGTTAAATAAGCAGGGTGACAGTATGCAGCCTTGACATACTCCTTTTCCTCTTTGGAAAGAGTCTGTTGTTCCATGTTCAATTCTAACTGTTGCTTCCTGACCTGCATGTAAGTTTCTCAAGAGACAGGTCAGGTGGTCTGGTATTCCCATCTCTTTCAGAATTTTCCACAGTTTATTGTGATCCACACAGTCAAAAGCTTTGGCATAGTCAATAAAGCAGAAATACATGTTTGTTTGTTTGTTTTTTTTCTGGAATTCTCTTCCTTTTTCCATTATCCAGTGGAGGTTGGCAATTTGATCTCTGGTTCCTCTGCCTTTTCTAAAACCAGCTTGAACATCTGGAAGTTCATGGTTCATGTATTATTGAAGCCTGGCTTGGAGAATTTGAGCATTACTTTACTAGCGTGTGACATGAGTGCAATTGTGCCTTAGTATGAGCATTCTTTAGCATTGCCTTTCTTTGGGATTGGAATGAAAACTGACCTTTTCCAGTCCTGTGGCCACTGCTGAGTTTTTCAAATTTGCTGGCATACTGAGTGCAGGAATTTCACAGCATCATCTTTCAGGATTTGAAATAGCTCAACTGGAATTCCATCACCTCCGCTAGCTTTTTTCATAGTGATACTTTCTAAGGCATGCTTGGCTTCACATTCCAGGATGTCTGACTCTAGGTGAGTGATCACACCAACATGATTATCTGGGTCATTAAGATCTTTTTTGTATGGTTCTTCTTTGTATTCTTGCCACCTCTGCTTCTGTTTCTGTAAGGTCCATACCATTTTTGTCCTTTATCCAGCCCATCGTTGCATTACATGTTCCCTTGGTGTCTCTAATTTTCTTGAAGAGATCCCTAGTCTTTCCCATTCTATTGTTTTCCTCTATTTCTTTGCACTGATCCCTGAGGAAGGCTTTCTTATCTCTCTTTACTGTTCTTTGGATCTCTGCATTCAATGGGTAAATCCTTCCATTTTCCTTTCCTTTTCACTTCTCCTCTTTTCACAGATATTTGTAAGGCCTCCTCAGACAACAATTTTGCTTTTTGCATTTCTTTTTTGGGGGGATCGTCTGTAGACCATCCTCTAGAGGATAGGGCATCAGAGGGCAGATACGTTGAAACCATAGTCACAGAAAAATAACCAAATCTTCTTCAACACCACAGTTAAGCATCAATTCCTTGGTGCTTGTTTATTCATAGTCCAAATATCACATCCATACATGACTACTGGAAAACCCATAGCTTTGACTAGATGGAACTTCATTGGTAAAGTAATGTCCAAGAGGAGCTACCCCACGCCTGAGGTCAGAGGCAGCAGTTGAGAGAAGTAACCCCACGTCCAAGGATCGGCAGCTACGCAGGTGCAGGAGGGCTGAGCAGAGCTACTCCATGTTCAAGGTCAGGAGGGGCTGCCGTCCAAGGTAAGGAGCAGCGGTTGTGCTTTGCTGGAGCAGCCGTGAAGAGATACCCCACGTCCAAGTAAGAAAAACCCAAGTAAGAGGGTAGGTATTGCGAGAGGGCATCAGAAGGCAGACATACTGCAACCATAATCACAGAAAAATAGTCAAACTCATTACACGGACCACAACCTTGTCTAACTCAATAAAACTAAGCCATGCCGTGTGGGGCCACTCAAGAGGGACGGGTTATGGTGGAGAGGTCTGACAGAATGTGGTCCACTGGAGAAGGGAATGGCAAACCACTTCAGTATTCTTGCCTTGAGAACCTCATGAACAGTATGAAATGGCAAGATGATAGGATACTGAAAGAGGAACCCCCCAGGTCAGTAGGTGCCCAACATTCTACTGGAGATCAGTGGAGAAATAACCCCAGAAAGAATGAAGGGATGGAGCCAATGCAAAAACAATACCTGGCTGTGGATGTGACTGGTGATAGAAGCAAAGTCTGATGCTAAAGGAGCAATATTGCATAGGAACCTAAAATATTAGGTCCATGAATCAAGGCAAATTGGAAGTGGTCAAACAGGAAATGGCAAGAGTGAACTTCGACATTCTAGGAATCAGCAAACTAAAATGGACTGGAATGGGTGAATTTAACTCAGTTGACCATTATATCTACTACTGTGAGCAGGACTCCCTCAGAAAAAATGGAGTAGCCATCATGGTCAACAAAAGAGTCCGAAATGCATTACTTGGATGCAATCTCAGAAATGACAGAATGATCTCTGTTCGTTTCCAAGGCAAACCATTCAATACCACGGTGATCCAAGCCTATGCCCCAGTCAGTAACACTAAAGAAGAAGTATTTTAACATCATCCTCCTGATACCATCCTCTGCACCACCTATCATCTTACTTGGGTTTCTCTTACCTTGAATGTGGGGTATCTCTTCACTCCTGCTCCAGCAAAGTGTAGCCACTGCTCCTCATTTTATTGGCAAGAGGAATTAGAATGCACAGTCTTCAATTTTGATGCTGTTTTCCCCATATCTGGTAAATGTCTTTATGTAACAGCGATATCAAGTTTTATTTGTAATGGCTGCAAAAAATGTTATGTCAGATACGTTTCTGAGTTTATTGTTAACATAAAAATGTTACTCAACATATTATTTAGTATCCTCAGTATACATAAATTTCCACTATAAAACCTGCTTCATGAGAATATTTTTAGATATANCAGTCCCCTATAATGAAAAGGACATCTTTTGGGGGTGTTAGTTCTAGAAGGTCTTGTATGTCTTCATAGAACTATTCAAGTTCAACTTCCTCAGCATTACTAGTCAGGGCATAGCCTTGGATTACCATGATATTAAATTGTTTGCCCTGGAATCAAACAGCGTTTGCATCCAAGTACTGCATTTCAGTCTCTTTTGTTGGTTATGATGGCTATTCCATTTCTTCGGAGGGATTCCTGCTCACAGTAGTAGATATAATGGTCATCTGAGTTAAATTCACTCATTGCAATCCATTTTAGTTTGCTGATTCCTAAAATGTCAACGTTCACTCTTGCCATATCCTGTTTGACCACTTCCAATTTGCCCTGATTCATAGACCTAAAATTCCAGGTTCCTATGCAATATTGCTCATCACATCATTGGACTTTGCTTGGTGTTGCTTTTGCTTTGACATTGTCTTTTCATTCCTTCTGGATTATTTATCCACTGATCTCCAGTAGCATATTGGGCACCTACTGACCTGAGGAGTTCATTTTGTAGTGTCCTATCATCTTGCCTTTTCATACTGTTCATGGACATAAGTAAGTGAACAAAGCTTTAAAACCTGAAAGATAAAATGAATCCCAAGACTAAACACAATCAGTCATTCAGGCAAGTTGCACATGCCACAGAGGGTTTTCTGTTCCTACAATGGAATCAGATTTCCTAGATTATAATTTGTAGCTGATTTTAGAAACTCTTCAGGTGACATTAGTAGCTATAATTTAAACTTTTTAAAATAAATTTCAAGTTATGTTTCTCTTGGACATCAAGGAAATCTAACCAGTTCATCCTAAAGAAAATCAGTCCTGATTATTCGTTGGAAGGACTGACTCTGAAGCTGAAAACCCAGTACTTTGGCCACCTGATGAAAAGAACAGACTCATTTAAAAAGACCCTGATGCTGGGAAAGATTGATGTTGGGAGGACAAGGGGATGACAGAGGATGAGATGATTAGATGGCATCACCAATTCAATGGACATGAGTTTGAGTAAACTCCAGGAATTGGTGATGGACAGGAAGCCTGGCCTGTTGCAGTTCATAGGGTTGCAAAGAGTCAGACACAACTGAGTGACTGAACTGAACTGATATTTTGAGAAAGATTGTGAAATGAATAGTAATAAAGAATAATATTGATGCAACCACAGTTAAACTATATTTATTTGAGCATAGCTAGATGAGATTGAGAGAATCCTGTTTCTATTTATTTCAATTATCTTAGTAAAAATACATATCTGATGTTTTTGAATATGTATTTATATAAAGATACATTTCATAGCTGATTAAAACTGTCCATCAGGATATAGATCCTTCAAATCTTCAGATTACCTTCATACTTTAGGTAACTCGGATTTCAATTCCACCAGAACATCATATTATTATTTTTCATGAATCTGAAATGGGGAAAATGCTTTAGAAATGAAGGGTTCTCTTGAAGAGTTAGAGGGATTGTCTTGTTGTCCATAATCAAGCACACTTCCTGGCATTTAGTAAACACTAAGTTTCTACTAGTAAAAATACTCAGATTCTTTAGTGTCTTTTTTGAAAGTTGTTCTTATTATTGTTGTTTGTATTAAGCTGCTTGTATATTTTAGAGATTAATCCTTATCAGTTGCTTTGTTTGCAAATATTGATATTTTATTGCATTCTGTGGTTTGCCTTTTCTTTCTGTTTATGGTATATTTTGCTGTGCAAAGGTTTTTAAGCTTAATTATTTCCCATTTGTCTATATTTATTTTTATTTCCATTACTCTAGGTAATGGATCAAAAATATCTTGCTACAATTTGTGTCAGAGAATGTTCTGCCTACATTTTCATCTAAAAGTTTTACAGTATCTGACCTTATGCTGCTGCTGCTAAGTTGCTTCAGTCGTGTCCAACTCTGTGCGACTCCATAGACGGCAGCCCACCAGGTTCCCCCATCCCTGGGATTCTCCAGGCAAGAACACTGGAGTGGGTTACCATTTCCTTCTCCAACGCATGAAAGTGAAAACTGAAAGTGAAGTCGTTCAGTTGTGTCCGACCTTCAGCGACCCTGTGGACTGCAGCTTACCAGTCCATCTGCCCATGGGATTTTCCAGGCAAGAGTACTGGAGTTGGTTGCCTTTGTACTGAAGTGGGTTGCCATTGCCTTCTCCAATGATCTTATATTTAGGTCTTTAACCCATCCTGAGTTTGTTTTTTGTATGGCATTATAGAAGGTTCTAATTTCATTATTTTACATGTAACTCTCTGGTTTTATCCAAAGAAGAAATACAGATGGCCAAAAGCTCATGAAAAGATGGTCACATGAAAAGATGTTCAACATGACCAACTGTCAGAGAAATGCAATTCAAAACTAAAATGAAGTATCACTTCACACTATCCAGAACAGCCAGCAACAAAAGAGGCCATTATGAACAACTATATAACAATAAAATGCATAACCTGGAAGAGTGGACAGATTCTTAGAAAACTTCAATCTTTCAAGATTGAACTAGGTAGAAATAGAAATTATGAACAACCCAATTACAAGCACTAAAATTGAAGCTGTGATAAAAAAAAAAATCTCCCCCAAAACGAAAGCCCAGGATGAGATGGCTTCACAGGAAAATTCTATCACCCATTTAGAGAAGAGTTAATGTCTATCCTTCTAAAACTCTCAGAAAATTTCAGAGGAAGGAACACTTTCAAACTCATTCTATGAGGCTACCATTATCCCGATACCAAAACCAAAAAGAGACAACACAAAGAAAAGAAAACTACTGGCCAATATCACTGATGAACATAGATACAAAAATACTCAACAAAATTTTAGCAAAAAGAATACAGAAACATATCTAAAAGTTCATACACCATGATCAATTTGAGTTTATTCCAGGGATGCAAGAATTCTTCAATATATGCAAATTAATCATTGTGATACACCATATTAACAAAGTGAAGGATAAAAACTATATGATAATCTCAGTAGATGCAGAAAAAGTCTTTGACAAAATTCTGCACTCATTTATGATTAAAACTCTTCAAAAAATGAGTATAGAAGGAACCTACCTCAAAAAGGTAAGGGTCACATGTGATAAGCCTACAGCAAACATTATTCTCAACAATGAAAAGCTGAAAACATTCCCTCTAAGATCAGGAGCAAGACAAGGGTGTCCACTCTCACCATTATTATTCAACATAATTTTGGAAGTCCTAGGTACAGCAATCAGAGAAGAAAAAGAAATAAAAGGAATCCAGATTGGAAAAGAAATAAATCTCTCACTGTTTCAGATGACATGATACTGTACATATAAAGCCCTAAAGATACTATCAAAAAATTACCAGAGCCTAATAAATGAATTTAGCAAAGTTGTAGGATACAAAATCAATACAAGAAATCACTTGCATTTCTATATACTAACAATGAAAAATCAGAAAGAGAAATTAAGGAATCAATCCCAATCACCATTGCAACAAAAAGAGTTAAATATCTAGAAATAAACTTACCTAATGAGATAAAAGAACTGTACACAGAAAAGTGAGACATTAATTAAAGAAATCAAAGATGGTGTAAACAGATGGAGAGATAATCCATGTTCCTAGATAGGAAAAATCAATATTGTGAAAATGACTATGCTACCAAACATAATCTACAGATTTAATGCAATCCCCATCAAATTACCAATGGCATTTTCCACAGAAATAGAACAAAAAATTTCACAATTCATACGGAAACATAGAAGACCTTGGACAGCCAAAGCAGTCTTGAGAAGGAAGAATGGACCTGAAGGAATCAACCTTGCTGACTTCAGATTATACTGGCACAAGAACAGAAATGTAGACAAATCGAACAAGATAGAAAGCCCAGAAATCAATCCATGCACGTATGGGTCCCTTGTTTTGAACAAAGGAGGCAAGAATATACAATGGGGCAAACACAGCTTCTTCAATAAATGTGCTGGTGAAACTGAAAAACTACATGTGAAAGAGTGAAGTTAGAACACTTCCTAACACCATACACAAAGATTAAACTCAAAATGGATTAACCAACATGTAAGACCAGAAACTATAAAGCTCTTAGAAGAAAACATAGGCAGAACTCTTGATGACATGAATCAAAGCAAGATCCTCTATGACCCACCTCCTAGAGCAACAAATATAAAAACAAAAATAAACAAGTGGGATCTGATTAAACTTAAAAGCTTTTGCACAGCAAAGGAAACTCTCAGTTCAGTTCAGTTGCTCAGTCGTGTCTGACTCTTTGCGACTCCATGAATCGTAGCATGCCAGGCCTAAGCAAGGTGAAAAGACAACCCTCAGAATGAAACAAATGAAACAATTGACAAAGGATTAATTGCCAAAATAGACAAGCAGCTCAAACAAGTCAACACCAGAAAAACAAACAATCCAATCCAAAAGTGAAAAAAAGATCTAAACAGACATTTCAGATGTCTAATAAACACATGAAAAGATGCTCAACATCACTCATTATACGTTAAGTTGCTTGCTCAGTTGTGTCTGACTCTTTGCGACCCCTTGGAGTGTAGCCCACCAGACTCCTCCATCCATGGGATTCTCCAGGCAAGAATAGTGGAGTGGATTGCCATTTCCTTCTCCAGGGGATCTTCCCAACCCAGGGATTGAACCCAGGTCTCCCACATTGCAGGCAGGCGCTTTAACCTCTGAACCACCAGGGAAGCCCCACTCATTATAAGAGAAATACAAATCAAAACTACCTCACACCGATTAGAATGGCCATCATCAAAAATTCTACAAACAATAAATGCTGGAAGGGGATGGAGAGAAAAGGGAACACTCTTGCACTGTTGGTGGGAATGTAAATTGACACAGCCACTATGGAACTTGGTATGGAGATTCCTAGGAATAAAGCCACCATATGACCCAGCAATCCCACTACTCTCACTGTCTGCAGATGACATGATCCTCTACATAGAAAACCCTAAAGATTCCACCAGAAAATTACTAGAGCTAATCAGTGAATATAGTAAAGTTGCAGGATATAAAATTAACACAGAGAAATCCCTTGCGTTTGTATACACTAACAGTGAGAAAACAGAAAGAGAAATTAAGGAAACAATCCCATTCACCATTGCAATGAAAAAAATAAAATATTTAGGAGTATATCTACCTAAAGAAACAAAAGACCTATATATAAAAAACTATAAAACACTGGTGAAAGAAATCAAAAAGGACACAAATAAATGGATAAATATACCATGTTCATGGATTGGAATAATCAATATAGTGAAAATGAGTATACAACCCAGAGCAATCTATAGATTCAATGCACTCCCTATCAAGCTACCAAGGGTATTTTTCACAGAGCCAGAACAGATAATTTCACAATTTGTATGGAAATACAAAAAGTCTCAAATAGCCAAAGCAATCTTGAGAAAGAAGAGTGGAACTGGAGGAATCACCTGCCTGACTTCAGGCTATACTACAAAGCTACAGTCCTCAAGACAGTATGGTACTGGCACAAAGACAGAAATATAGACTAATGGAACAAACTAGAAAGCCCAGAAATTAAATCCACATACCTATGGACACTGTATCTTTCACAAAGGAGGCAAAAATATACAAAGGAGAAAAGACCATCTCTATAACAAGTGGTGCTGGGAAAACTGATCAACCACTTGTAAAAGAATGAAACTAGGACACTTTCTAACACCATAATCAAAAATAAACTCAAAATGGATTAAAGATCTAAATGTAAGATCAGAAACTATAAAACTTCTAGAGGAAAACATAGACAAAACACTCTGACATAAATCACAACAGGATCCTCTATGATCCACCACCCAGAGCAATTAAAATAAAAGAAAAAATAAATGAATGAGACCTAATTAAACTTAAAAGCTTTTGGAAAATGAAGGAAGCCATAAGCAAGGTGAAAAGACAGCCTTCAGAATTGGAGAAAATAATAGCAATCAAAGCAATGGACAAAGAATTAATCTCAAAAACATACAAGCAACTCCTGCAGCTCAATTCTAGAAATTCTAGCCCAATCAAAAAACTGGCCAAAGAACTAAACAGACATTACTCCAAAGAAGATATACAGATGGCTAACAAACAAATGAAAAGATGCTCAATACCACTTATTATCAGAGAAATGCACATCAAAACTACAATGAGGTATCATTTCATGCCAGTCAGAATGGCTGCTATTCAAACAATACATGTTGGAGAGGGTGTGAAGAAAAGGAAACCCTCTTACACTGCTGGTGGGACTGCAAACTAGTACAGCCACTATGGAAAACAGTGTGGAGATTCCTTTAACAACTGAAAATAGAACTGCTATATGACCCAGCAATCCCATTGCTGGGCATACACACCAAGGAAACCAGAATTTAAAGAGACACATGTACCCCAATGTTCATCGCTGCACTGTTTATGATAGCTAGGACATGGAAGCAACCTAGATGTCCATCAGCAGACAAATGGATAAGAAAGCTGTGATACATATACACAATGGAATATTACTCAGCCATTAAAAAGAATACATTTTAATTAGTTCTAATGAGATGGATGAAACTGGAGCCTCTTATACAGAGTGAAGTAAGCCAGAAAGAAAAACACCAGTATAGTATATGAACGCATATATATTGAATTCAGAAAGATAGTAACGATAACCCTACATGCGAGACAGCAAAAGAGGCACAGACATATAGAACAGTCTTTTGGACTCTGTGGGAGAAGGTGAGGGTGGGATGATTTGAGAGAGTAGCTTTGAAACCTGTATATTATTATATGTGAAACACATCGCCAGTCCAGGTTCAATCATGAGACAGGGTGCTCGGGGCTAGTGCACTGGGATGACTCAGAGGGATGGGATGCATAGGGAGGTTCAGGATGGGGAACACATGTCCACCCATGGCTGATTCATGTCAATGCATGACAAAATCACTACAATATTATAAAACAATTAGCCTTCAGTCAAAATAAATAATTTTTTTTAAATTGAAAAGACACATGTGTTCCATTCATCATTGTAGCACTATTTACAATAGCTAGAACATGGTAGTGACCTAGATGTCCATCAACAGATGACTGGATTTAAAAAAATGTGGTACATATTTACAAAAGATTATTACTCAGCCATAAAAAGGAAATCATTTGAGTCAGTTCTAATGAGGTGGATTAACTGAGAAACTATCATACAAAGTGAAGTAAGTCAGAAGAGAAGGATAAATATCGTATTCTAGCACATATATACAAGAATCTAGAAAAATGACACTGAAGAATTTATTTACAAGGCAGCAATGGAGAGTGAAAAATTTGGCTTAAAACTCAACATTCAGACAACTAAGATAATGACATCTGGTCCCATCACTTCATGGCAAATAGATGGGGAAACAATGGAAACAGTGACAGACTATTTTGGGAGGGGTCTCCAAAATCACTGCAGATGGTGACCACAGCCATGAAATTAAAAGACACTTGCTCTTTGGAAGAAAAGTTATGACCAACCTAGACATCATAATAAAAAGCAGACACATTACTTTTCCAACAAAAGATTGTCTGGTCAAAGCTATGGTTTTTCTAGTAGTCATGTATGGATGTTGGCATATGAAGAAAGCTGAGCACCAAAGAATTGATGCTTTTGAACTGTGGTGTTGGAGAAGACTCTTGAGAGTCCCTTAGACATCAAGGAGACCAATCCAGTCCATCCTAAAGGAAATCAGTCCTGAATATTAATTGGAAGGACTGATGCTGAAGCTGAAGCGCCAGTACTTTGGCCACCTAATATTAAGAACTGACTCATTTGAACAGACCCTGATGCCAGGAAAGATTGAAGGCAGGAGGAGAGGGGGACGACGGAGCATGAGATGGTTGGATGGCATCAACAACTCGATGAACATTAATTCGTTTGAGTAGGCTCTGCGAGTGGGTGATGAACAGGGAAGCCTGGAGTATTCCAGTCCATGGGGTCACAAAGAGTCAGATGCGACTGAACTGAATGGAGAAACAGACATAGAGAATAGATTTATGGACATAAGGAGAGGGGAGGAGATGGTGAGATGTATGGAAAGAGTAACATGGAAACTTACATTACCATATATAAAATAGATACCCAACAGGAATTTGCTGTATGACTCAGGAAACTCAAACAGGGGCTCTGAATCAAACTAGAGGGGTGAGATGGGGAAGGAGATGCAAGGCAGGTTCAAAATGGAGGGGATATATGTAGACCTCTGGCAAATTCATGCTGAGGTTAGACAGAAAACAGCAAAATTTTGTAAAGAAATTATCTTTTAATTAAAAATATATAAATTTTTAAAAATCTACAAATAATAAATGCTGAAGAGGGTTTGGGGAAATGGGAAAAATTCTTCACTATCACTATGGACAATGGTATTGAGATCCCTTTAAAAACTAAAAAAGCTACCATATGATCCAACAATCCCACTCCTAGGCGTATATCAAGAGGAAACCATAGTTCAAAAAGATACATGCTTCCAAGTGTTCATTGTACACTATTTGCAGTTTGCAGGATATGGAAACAACCTAAATGCACATCAGTGGATGAATGGGTAAGAAAGATGTGGTGTATATATACAATGGAATATTACTCAGCCATAAAAATGAATAATAATGCTGTTTGTAGCAACATGGATGGGTCTAAGGATTATCATACTAAGTAAAGTAAGTCAGACAAATATCATATGATATGATTTTTAAGTGGTACAGATGAACTTATTTACGAAATAGAGTCACAGATGTAAAAAATAAACTTATGGTTACCAGCAGGGGTAGGTGGGAGGGATAAAATTGGAAACTGGGATTGAAAATTCACATTACTATGAGTAAAATGGATAGCTATTGTATAGATTGTATACTGTGTACAATATATTGTATCAATTGGAATCTATTGTATAGACTGGGAAATTCTGCTCAGTACTCTGTAATAACCTATATGGAAAAATAGAATGGGTACATGTATGTGTATATATGTGTGTGTGTGTGTGTGTGTGTGTGTGTGTGTGTGTGTGTATATATATATATATATATAACTGATTAACTTTATTATACAGCAGAAACTAACAGAAATATTTATATCAACCATATTTCAGGAAAATTTAATACTAAAAACAATTTTTTTAACATAAAAGGGCCTTCTGCCTTTCATTTTAGTTCAGTTCATTTATTCAGTCATGTCCGACTCTTTGCAACACCATGAATCACAGCACGCCAGGCCTCCCTGTCCATCACCAACTCCTGGAGTTCACTCAAACTCATGTCTATCGACTCTGTGATGCAATCCAGCCATTTCATCTTCTGTTATCCCCTTCTACTCCTGCCTCCAATCCCTCTCAGCATCAGAGTCTTTTCCAATGAGTCAACTTTTCACATGAGGTGGTCAAGTACTGGAGTTTCAGCTTGAGCATCAATCCTTCCAATGAACACCCAGGACTGATCTCTTTTAGAATGGACTGGTTGGATCTCCTTGTGGTCCAAGGGACGCTCAAGAGTCTTTTCCAACATCATAGTTCAAAAGCATCAATTCTTCAGCGTTCACCTTTCTTCACAGTCCAACTCTCACATCCATGCATGACTACTGGAAGAAACATACCCTTGACTAGATGGACCATTGTTGGCAAAGTAATGTCTCTGCTTTAGAATAAGTTATCCAGGTTGGTCGTAACTTTCCTTCCAAGGAGTGAAGAAGTGAAGTCACTCAGTCTTGTCTGAATCTTTGCAACCCCATGGACTGTAGCCTATCAGGATCCTCAGTCAGTGGAATTTTCCAGACAAGAGTACTGGAGTGGAGTGTCATTGCCTTCTCCAGAAGATCTTCCCTACCAAGGAATCAAACTCGGGTCTCTCATAGTGTAGGCACACGCTTTACCGTCTGAGCCAGGTGAATCCAAGGAGTAAGCGTCTTTTAATTTCATGGCTGCAATCACCATCTGCAGTGATTTTGGAGCCCAAAAAAGTCTGACATTGTTTCCACTGTTTCCACATTTATTTCCCATGAAGTGATGGGACCACATACCATGATCTTACTTTTCTGGATGTTGAGCTTTAAGCCAACTTTTTCACTCTTTTTCACTTTCATCAAGAGGCTTTTTAGTTCCTCTTCACTTTCTACCATAATGATAGTGTCATCTGCTTATCTGAGTTTATTGACATTTCTCCCCATAATTTGATTCCAGTTTGTGCTTCTTCTAGCCCAGCGTTTCTCATGATGTACTCTGCATAGAAGTTAAATAAGCAGGGTGACAATATATAGCCTTGACATATTCCTTTTCTTTTTTGGAACCAGTCTGTTGTTCCATGTCCAGTTCTAACTCTTTCTTCCTGACCTGCATATAGGTTTCTCAAGAGTCAGGTCAGGTGGTCTGGTATTCCCATCTCTTTCAGAATTTTCCACAGTTTGTGGTGATCCACACGATCAAAGGCTGTGGCATAGTCAATAAAGCAGAAATAGATGTTTTTCTGGAACTCTCTTGCTTTTTCCAGGATACAGTGGATATTGGTAATTTGATCTCTGGTTCCTCTGCTTTTTCTAAAACCAGCTTGAACATCTGGAATTTCACAGTTCACATATTGCTGAAGTCTGACTTGGGGAATTTTGAGCATTACTTTACTAGTGTGTGAGATGAGTGCAGTTGTGCGGTAGTTTGAGCATTCTTTGGCATTGCCTTTCTTTGGAATTAGAATGAAAACTGACCTTTTCCAGTCCTGCAACCACTGCTGAATTTTCCCAGTTTGCTGGCATGTTGAGTGCAGCAATTTCATAGCTTCATCTTTCAGGATCTGAAATAGCTTCTACCATTATGAATGAATTATCTCATAGAACTCAATTCTTTGTACATTTGAGTTGTTTTAAGCAGGAATTCCAGGATATAGATTTTCCTGGGAAATTTGCATCACAAAATTCTGGACCTTCAAAATTCAGAGTAGACTTCTCATTCAAGGGCAAGCCCAAACCATGCCACATACACAGAAAGACACAAATGCACTTTCCTTTAGAAAAAGTGAAAGTCACTCAGTCCTATGCAACTCTTTGTGACCCCATGCACCATACAGTCCATGGAATTCTTCAAGCCAGAATACTGGAAGTGATAGCTGTTCCATTCTCTAGGGGATCTTCCCAATATAAGAATCAAACTGAGGTCTCCTGCTATGGGGGCAAATTCTTTACCAGCAGAGCCACCAGTGCAGACCAAGAACACTGGAGTGGGTAACTATCCCTTCTTCAGCAGATCTTCCTGAGCTAGGAATCGACCAGGGTTTCCTGAATTGCAGGTAGATTCTTTACCAGCTGAACTACCAGGGAAGTCCTTTCCTTTAGAAGTAGGTGGTTAAAAAAAAAATGCTAAATGTATTATCTAGACAACTTCACAATAACACCAGATTATGCCTTGATTTAACTGTCTAAACAATGTTGGTTCTCAATACATAGTATTTAATACTTAAAAATTAAATTTAATTATGCTATACATTTTTATTCTTCCTAATTTTTTTCTCAATATTCTCTTTTATTTCTCATCAAGAGGAAGCAACTTGGCNCAATAACACCAGATTATGCCTTGATTTAACTGTCTAAACAATGTTGGTTCTCAATACATAGTATTTAATACTTAAAAATTAAATTTAATTATGCTATACATTTTTATTCTTCCTAATTTTTTTCTCAATATTCTCTTTTATTTCTCATCAAGAGGAAGCAACTTGGCAGCTAACTATATTTGGCTGAGACTTAGCAACAAAAAATTGTACTGGTGTCTACCTTCGGGGGTGATTTAGTCACTAAGTCTAACCTTCACAACCCCATGGACTGTAGACCACCAGGTACTCTGTCTGTGGGACTTCCCAGGCAAGAATACTGGAATGGGTTGCCATTTCTTTCTCCAGGGTAATCTTCCTGACCCAGGAATTGAACCTGTGTCTCCTGCATTGCAGGTGTATTATTCCTTTTTTTTTTTTTTTTTACCATTGAGCCACCAGGCAAGAGCCTGTATCTAATTGCAGTTATTAACAAGGCACATGTAGCCAAGTAATGGGAAGGAAAAAAATAGATGTTTCCATCTATTACTTTTAGACTAGGAATCATTTAAAGAACATGTTTGTTTTTGTGAGGAGGAGACCCATTTCATTCCTCTACCCCTACAAATGACCTTGACTGTCAAAGAGTTCAAAGAAGGTACCCACCCATAGTTCTTAGTGCTTTCAAGGTTATTATCTAGAGAATATTAATGCTCTGACTACTTAATACTCCCATATCTGTGGAATTCCAAATTAGGGCTTCCTAGGTGGTCCAGTGGTAAAAAAAAAAAAAAAAATGCCTACAATGCACGTGACTTGGTTTCAGTATCTGGGTTAGGAAGATCCTCTGGAGAAGAAAATGTCAACCCACTCCAGTATTCTTGCCTGGAGAATCCCATGGATGGTTGAGTCTAGTGGGCTACAGTCAATGGGGTCTCGAAAGAGTTGGACACAATTGACTGACTATCATGGGATGCTAATTATCCAAGCTTCACATCCATTCATTTTTTTTTTTCACCATAGTTGAATTTCTTTCAGATTATCTAATTATATCAAGATATATCCAACAAATAATTATAATAATCTATTATGTAGAGGCACTTCATGTGAAAGTGAAGTCATTCAGCAGTGTGTGACACTTTGCAGCCCCATGGACTGTAGCCTACCAGACTTCTCCCTCCGTGGGATTTTCCAGGCAGAAGTACCGGAGTGGGTTGTCATTTCCTTCTCCAGCAGATCTTTGTGACCCAGATATTGAACCCACATTGCAGTGAGATGCTTTATCCTCTGAACCACCAGGGAAGCATGAAGATTAATAAAGCACTGCCCCTTCCTTCCCTGAAGGAACTCAATATAGATCTAAATGAAACAAGCAATGCATAATTAGCTTAAAAGAAATGCATGGTATTTGTTAGCTAACTCAAGAGATAAGAAATTGATCTGGCCAACTCAGAGCAGTTGCTACTTAACGACATCTATCTCCAAGAAAGCATTTGTTTGATCAAGAATTATTTGATCTATTTTTGATAAAACTGCTGAATACAGGAACATTTTGATGTTTATTACCCCATTGAATTTGTTCCTTTAGAAATGTGTCTATGTAAATGGTGTGCTGGAAAATATACTTTACTCTCTATTCACTCAGTGAAGTAGTCATTCATGGTTCATTTGACCACTCTAGGGTTCAAGTTCTCTTATTTGAAAATGAAAATGCAAATCACTTCACAGATATAAAGCTTGGCATCAATGCTACTTTTAAAAATCTCATGATTCATTAAGACACTTCATAGTCTCTGTACCCCAAACCTCTATTAGGCACTGAAGTGCTACCAAAGCTTTATCATCAGGTACTTAGGCACCACTCACAGGAAGCACTCACGCTGTGAAGGGCATGTGCTCACTTAGTAAATACCAAATGTACAGAACTTTAAATAATTACAATGGGCACACTTAAAACAGATCCCCATTGTCAGATTTAGTTAAGCACCACCAATTTTAAATGTGCACTTAACATCTATGCACATTATTTTCCCTGAAAAACTGAGAGAATTTCTAAGTTATAATAAAATGTTTTCCATCAAAATTATGTTTCACTGAGAGGTAATTAGATGGAAAGCACATAATTTTAAAATGAAATAAAAATGCAAGCCTATAATAGCTCTACATTTTAGTGCTAAAAATGCTATATATACAGTCAGTGGCTGTATATATGATTGTTTTAATTAATATGTTGAATAGCTGACAAGGGCTTCCCTTGTGGCTCAGCTGGAAAAGAACCTGCCTGCAATGTGAGAAACATGGGTTTGATCCCTGGGTTGGAAAGATCCCCTGGAGAAGGGAAAAGCTACCCACTCCAGTATTTTGGCCTGGAGAATTCCATGGAATGTACAGCCCATGGGATTGCAAAGAGTCAAACACGACTGGATGACTTTCACTACTACTATTGAATATTTGAACTAAGATGTAATCTGAGTAAAAACACCTACAAAGGAACAAAATTTTCACTAGAAACCAATACAAAGTTCAAAAAGAAACTAATTGGAGATGTGGAATATGTAAGAAAAGATTAAAGTTTGCTAAAACTTTAAATACTATCTAAAACCATCTTGTAGTTTTCATGATATTAATGCAAATGAATTGCTAATCCACTTAATCTTTTCCAACTCCTAAACTAGGTGATTTTACTCTTACATGTGCAATGATAGGAGAACTATTTATATGATAAATTAATACTTTTATACAGATATAAAAATATTTCTGGTGATTTTTTCCAAATATCAGCATCTACTAAAGAAGTACAGGATGTTAAAATAGCCTGTGTGTGAGTGTTTTTTCCCTCTTTATGGTATGAAGAAGAGATACAATGAGTTTTGTGCTGCAGTTAGAGGGAAGAGGGTCCACACATTAATGATGTACACATCACAATCTATTTATAAATCAAGATGCTGTTCATATAGGGGAAAATATATCAAAATAGATTTCAAGTGATTGAGAAACCAACATCAGTTCAGTTCAGTTCAGTCACTCAGTCGTGTTTGACTCTTTATGACCCCCATGGACTGCAGCATGTCAGGAAACTGTCATCCACTGTCTCCCAAGTTTGCTCAAATTCATGTCATCGTGTTGGTGATGCCAACTCACCACCTCATCCCCTGTTATCCTCTTGTCCTGCTGCCTTCAATCTTTCCTAGCATCAGGGTCTTTCCAAATGAATCAGTTCTTTACATCAGGTGGCCAAAATATTGGAGCTTCAGGTTCAGCCTCAGTCCTTCCAATGAATATTCATGCCTGATTTCCTTTAGGATTGACTGATTTGATCTCTTTGTCTTCCAAGAGACTCTCAAGAGTCTTCTCCAACACAGCAGTTCAAAAGAATCAATCTGTTGACATTCAGCTTTCTTTATGGTCCAACTTTCACATAACTACTGGAAAAAAACAGCTTTGACTATGGACCTTTGTTGGCAAGACCCAGATTAGCCAGTTCCTCCCATCAGGAAGCTTCCACAAGCCTCTTATCCTTAACTATCAGAGGGCAGAAAGAATGAAAATCACAATCACAGAAAACTAATTAAACTGATCATATGGGTCACAGTCTTATCTAACTCAATGAAACTATGAGCCATGCTGTGTAAGGCCAACCCAAGACAGACAGGTCACAGTGGAGAGTTCTGACAAAAGGTTATCCCCTGGAGAAGGGAGTGACAAATCACATCAGTATTCTTGCCTTGAGAGTGAGAACATCATGAACAGTATGAAAAGGCAAAAGAGAAACCAGCATGTAAAACTTAAAAAAAAAATTTTGAATTTAGAAACATAAATTAAACTGACTTTTCCAAAGTATATGCATGTATGGCCTATGAAGATGACATTTTTAAAATTAATTTATTTCTATAAGGGGATAATTATTTTGCAATATTATAGTGGTTTTTGCCACACATCAACATGAATCAGCCATGGGTGCACATGCTTCCCCTCATCCCATCTTGAACCTCCCAACCACCTCCCTCTCCACTCCAATGTTCTGGCTTGTCCCAGAGCACCAGCTTTGAGTGCCCTGGTTCATGTATCAAACTTTCACTGGTCATCTATTTTACATATGGTAATATATCTTTTTCAATGCTATTCTCTCAAATCATCCCACCCTTGCCTTCTCCCACAGTCTGAAAGTCTGTTCTTCACATTTGTGTCTCTTTTGCTGCTTTGCATATAGGATTGTTATCATCATCTTTCTAAATTCCATATATATGCATTAATATACAATATTGATGTTTCTCTTTCTGACTTACTTCACTCTGTATATTAGGTTCCAATTTCATCCACCTCATTAGAACTGACTCCAATGCACTCCTTTCTATAACTGAGTTATATTCCATTGTGTATATGTAAAACTTCTTTATCCATTCATTTTCCAATGGACATTTAGATTGCTTCCATGTCCTAGGGATTACAAACACTGCTGCAAACACTATACGTAAGTCTTTTTCAATTCTGGTTTCCTCGGTGTGTATGCCCAGCAGGGCAATCATTGGGTCATATGCAACTCAGTACTAGAAATATGAACAGTCCAATCAAAAAATGGGGAAAAGACTTAAACAGCCATTTCTCCAAAGACATACAAGTGGCTACTAAACACATGAAAAGATGCTGAACATCATTCATTATTAGAGAAATGCAAATCAAAACCAAAAGTGGTATCATGATATACTGGTCAAAATGGCCTCCATCAAAAAGTCTCCAAATAGTAAATTCTGGAGAGGGTTAAGTGCAGGTGGCTGCGACTGGCGTACTAAGCACAGCCTAGAGGAGCTACCCCAAGCCCGAGGCCAGGGGTGGTGGCTGGGAGAAACAACCTTGCGCCCAAGGCCAGGGGCACAAGGGCCACCCCACGTCCTAGGAGCAGTGGCTGCGCAGGTGCAGGAGGGCCTAGAAGAGATATCCCAGATTGAAGGTCAGGAAGGGTAGTGATGAGGAGATACCCCTCATCCAAGGTAAGGAGTAGCGGCTGCACTTTGCTGGAATAACTGTGAAGAGATANTGTTGTATTTAGCTCAAAATCTTATCATTTTTATTATTATTTTTTTTAATTTGGGCTTTAGGGCATGATCTTGAGTAAGCTCCAAGAGTTGGTGTTGGATGGGGAAGACTGGCTTGCTGCAGTCCATGGGGTTACAAAAATTCATACAGAGCAGAGCAACTGAACTGAACTGAACTTGCCTGCATGGAACACACACTATCAACTAAAACTCTTGAATTGTGTAACTGATAACCGAAGTTAAATACATGCATATATCTAAAAATGCACTTAACTGCACATTTCAGGTGTTAAAAATATTGTTTTCATAAGAATGCAACTTGTATTACTAATATTTTGCAATGTTAATATTTTATAAAATTAATAATGACTAATCATTTTATAATTTCAACAAGGCCTAGAAAGGTATGAAACAAAGCGATTAATGCTTTTCTGATGTAGATTGGAACAACAAGGAGTGCATTCATCAGAAGTACTGCATTGCTTGTCCTATTTTGTTGTTTAAGCAGTCCATGTATTACATTAGCCACTGAATTTCAAATGAATCAAAATAACATATTTCATTAAATTAATTTACTCCCTAAGAAATACATTCTATAGGCATTAGCTGTATATTTAGGAATTAAGAATGTGTTTCCTCAGACTTATATAACCATTTACAACTCATGTCATATTTACATTGCCTGCTGTTGGCCTATTACAAATCATGCAACCCACACCTATTCAGAATATAACCCTAGTCTATGCATTCAAGTTTCAGAGGAGGAGACACAGTTCATTGTTTCATTGAAAACTGAAGTGGCTTTGTAATGTGTCAACCTGGTTTGCAGACCTTAACCTCCAGTATTGAATGTGAAGATAACAATCTTAGAGAATCTCTTAACCAGATCACACAATCACAAAAGGTCAAATCCCTTAATAAACCCTGTTTCTGTTGGTAAGCATGTGTTTGCACATATACATGAAAAGTTTGCCTCTCTGATTGAACCTTCACTGATGCAATTCTCCTGGACAAGTCAAGCAAAAGGGGTTTTGCCTCCAGGAAAAGGAAAAGAAATGCAAAACAGCAACAGCAGCAATAAAACACTTTACCATTCTTTTATCCTGAAGCTAATCAAAGAAATGTCCTGATAAACCTATCACTAAACTTTAATGATTAGCTGGGAAGATACTCATTATCACATACATATAACTTCATAGATATTTGTTTTTCTAAACCAAAAAAGCTTCACATATTACTTTTTTTGCTTTATTTTACTGTAAACCCCTATCAGGAAATCTGAGTTATATGGTTGGATGAAGCACAAGCTGTAATTAAGATTGCCAGGCACAGATGACACAACACTTATGGCAGAAAGCAAAGAACTAGAGCCTTCTGATGAACGTGAAAGAGGAGAGTGAAAGGATTAAAAAGTACTGGAAGAAAATGTCAAAAAAAATAAAATAAAAGTAATAGTAATGAATCAAAAAAAAAAAACTCAACATTCGAAAAACGAAGATCATGGCATTGGGTACCATCACTTCATGGCAAATAGGCAAACAATGGAAATAGTGACAGACTTTCGTTTCTTGGGCTCCAAAATCACTGAAGATGGTGAATGCAGCCATGAAATTAAAAGACACTTGCTCCTTGGAAGAAAAGTTATGACCGATCTAGACAGCATATTAAGAAACAGAGACCAAAAGTCCGTTCTCTATGTCTGTGTCTCTTTTGTTGTCTCACATACAGTATGGCAAAGCCAATACAGTATTGTAAAGTAAAATTTAAAAAATAAATTAAAAAAAAAAGGAACAGAGATGTTGCTGAAAAAAGTCTGCCTAGTCACATCTATGGTTTTTCCAGTTGACATGTGTGTATATGACAGTTTGACTATAAAACACTGAAGAACTGATACTTCTGAGCTGTGGCATTAGTGAATATTCTTGAGAGTCTGGTGGACTAGAAGGAGATCAAGTCAGTCATTCTTAAAGGAAACCAGTACTGAATATTCATTCTAAAGACTGATGTTGAAGCTGAAACTCCAATACTTTAATCACCTGATGGGAAGAACTGACTCAAATGACCTGATGCTGGGAAAGATTGAAGGCACGAGGAGAAGGGGATGACAGAGGATGAGATGGTTGGGTGGCATCACTGATTTCATGGACATGAATTTGAGCACATTTGGAAGTTGATGATGAACAGGGAAGCCTGGCATGCTGCAGTCAATGGGGTCGCATATATGGTAAAATATACATATTTATTCACTTTTATAATTATTCACATTTATATTATTTTGCATATCAAGCGTAAAGTTTTTTTTTCACTTTTAACTGCAAGTAATTGGTATTCTATAATTTTAACTGTACATCAAATTTTGCCTTGAGAACCCAATACAAATAGTATGCAGTTTGGGGCAGTTATCTTTTACAGAATGGTCTCTGAATGAGTATCCCTGTCCCCAAACAAATCCCACTAGTTCTCCCACCTACTCATTGAGCAACCAAAATGTTTGCATGTTCATTCACTAGGTTGTGTCTAACTGTATGTGACACTTTGGGCTATAATCCATGAAGTTCCTCTGTCCATGGAATTTTCCAGGCAAGAATAATAAGGCGGGTTTCCATTTCCTCCTTCAAGGTGACTTCTCCAACCCAGAGATCAAACTCAGATCTCCTGAATCTCTAATAAGGTACAAGACAGATACTTTACCACTGAGCCACCTGGGAAGCACAACCAAAATACTCACCCAACCTGCACGCCAATATGCTCCGTGGGTTAGAAGCACTCCATCTGATTGAGATGCTACCACCAACCGGAAGGTCCACAGGACAGACTGGGGCATGCAGTCTGACCACATTTGGTATGTTATATTTTCCCAGCTGTAGGTATAGGTTGTTGATGGGATTGTTCCAGGTGATAAGATTTCTCCTTTATTCACAGAAATCTTCTAAACAAAACAAACCAAAAACCCAGACACTTTGCTGCGTTCACTGACTTAATTTATATTGTTTAGTCACTAAGTCATGTCTGACTCTTGCAACCCTGTGGACTGTAGCCCACCAAACTCCTTTTCCCATGGGATTTCCAGGCAAGAATACTAGGTCACCATTTCCCCTTCCAGGGAATTTCCCAACCCTGAGATTGAACCCACATCTGCTGAGTCTCCTGCATTGTGTGTGCATTCTTTATCATTGAATCACCAGGAAATCCCCTAAGTAAAACAAGGATAAACTTCACTTTTGAGTTTGTTGTTATAAGATTATATATAAGCACCAACTTTATTTCCAGTATGATCAGTTCAGTTCAGTTCAATTCAGTTGCTCAGTCATGTCTGACTTTTTGTGACCTAACGGACTGCAACATGCCAGGTTTCCCAGTCCATCACCAACTCCCGGAGATTGTTCAAATTCATGTCCATTGAGTCCATGATGGGATAAAACCATTTCATCCTCTGTAGGCCCTTTCTCCTACCACCTTCAATCATTCCCAGCACCAGGGTCTTTTCCAACAAGTCAGTTCTTCCCATCAGGTGGCCAAAGTACTGGCGTTTCAGCTTCAGCATCAGTCCTTCCAAAGAATATTCAGGATTGATTCCCTTTAGCATAAACTGGTTGGATCTCCCTGTAGTCCAAGGGATTCTAAAGAGTCTCCTCCAACATCACAGTTCAAAAGCGTCAATTCTTTGGTGCTCAGCTTTCTTTATCATCCAAATCTCACTTTCATACATGACTACTAGAAAAACCATAGCTTTGACTAGACAAACGTCTGTGGGTAATGTCTCTGCTTTTCAATATGCTATCAAGGTTCAGTTCAGTTCAGTCTCTCAGTCGTGTCCGACTCTTTGCGACCCCATGAATCACAGCACGCCAGGCCTCCCTGTTCATCACCATCTCTTGGAGGTCACTCAGACTCAGGTCCATCGAGTCCGTGATGCCATCCAGCCATCTCATCCTTGGTCGTCCCCTTCTCCTCCTGCCCCAAATCCCTCCCAGCATCAGAGTCTTTTCCAATGAGTCAACTCTTCGCATGAGGTGGCCAAAATACTGGAGTTTCAGCTTAGGCATCATTCCTTCCAAAGAACACCCAAGACTGATCTCCGATAGAACTGACTGGTTGGATCTCCTTGCAATCCAAGGGACTCTCAAGAGTCTTCCCCAACACCACAGTTCAAAAGCATCAATTCTTCAGCGCTCAGTCTTCTTCACAGTCCAACTCTCACGTCCGTACATGACCACAGGAAAAACCATAGGCTTGACTAGACGGACCTTAGTTTTTTCTTCCAAGGAGCAAGCATCTTTTAATTTCATGGCTGCAGTCACTATCTGCAATGATTTTGGAGCCCAAGAAAAGAAAGTCTGCCACTGTTTCCATTGTTTTCTCATCTATTTCCCATGAAGTGATGGGGCCAGATGCCATGATCTTAGTTTTTTGAATCTTGAGTTTTAAGCCAACTTTTTCCCTGTCCTCTTTCACTTTCATCAAGAGGTCTTTAGTTTTTCTTCACTTTTCTGCCACAAGGGTGGTGTCATCTGCGCATCTGAGGTTATTGATATTTCTCCTGGCAATCTTGATCCCGGCTTGTGCTTCATCCCGCATTTGGCATGATGTATTCTGCATATAAGTTAAGTAAGCAGTGTGACAATATACAGCTTTGATGTACTCCTTTCCTTGTTTGGAATCAGTCTGTTGTTCCATATCCAGTTCTAACTGTTGCTTCTTGACTTGCATACAGATTTCTCAGGAGGCAGGTAAAGTAATCTGGTATTCCAATCTCTTTAAGAATTTTCCACAATTGTGGTCCAAACAGTCAAAGGCTTTGGCATAGCTAGAAAAACAGAAGTAGATGTTTTTTTTTCCTGGAATTGTCTTGCTTTTTTAGTGATCCAATGGATGTTGGCAATTTAATCTCTGCTTCCTCTGTTTTTTCTAAATCCAGCTTGAACATTTTGAAGTTCATGGTTCACATACTGTTGAAGCCTGGCTTGGAGAATTTTGAGCATTACTTTGTTAATGTGTGAGATGAATACCATTGTACGGTAGTTTGAACATTTGGCATTGCCTTTCTTTGGGATTGGAATGAAAATTGACCTTTTCCAGTATGATAGGTGAGCCAATTATTTTCATAAATTAATCTTTGTTGAAGGATGTCTTGGTAAAGTTGCAACACGAATGACTTTTATAGTAACCACATTCAGATCCCAATAGCATAATATGGCCCAAATTCTGGGTTGTGAGGGTATGCTCAATTGTGTCTGACTCTGCCACTCCATGAACTGCACCCTGCCTGGCTCCTCTGTTTATGGAATTTTCCAAGCATGAGTACTGGGTCTGGTTGCCATAACCTGCTCCAGGGGATCTTCTCAACCCAGGGATTGAACGCATGTCTCTTGAGTCTCCTTCATTGCCAGGCAGATTCTTTACCCCTGTATCACCTGGGAAACCCCAAATTCTAGGTAAAGTATATACAAAAATTTACTACTATGTTTGTGAAATAAATTAGCATTTTCCTGTTAATATGGACAAATCCTAAGTAATGGTTACTGCTTTTCAAGGTAGACAGAAACAATGCATATATAACTCTGGGCTCTGTGTGTGTGTGGTGTGTGTGTACACTCAGTCATGTCCATGGGCTTTAGCCCACCAGTCTATGCTTTCAATGGAATTTTCCAGGCAAGAATACTGGAACAAGAATACTCCCTCAGGAGTATTCTACCCAGGACTCTACCCAGGACTCTCCTGTGTCTTTTGCATTGGTAGGCAGATTCTTTACCTCTAGGGCCCCCTCAGAAGCCTATATATATGTGTGTGTGTGTTTATAATTATCCCACATAAATAATCAACTTAAAAAGAAGCTATATATATGCAGGCTTAAAAGGTGATTATATTTTACAAAGTAGTTTCCTGTGGTGCAATTCATTCATACTACTCTTGTATATATATTTTTTTGTTGTAAATGAGACTTTACTCATTTATAGAGGAGAAAAAAGAGATGGGGACAAGATTTCTAAACTTGAGCTTAAAAGTCATTTCCAAGATATATTTCTACTGTCAAGGTTTATCACCAATTTACATAATTGATGTTTCATCTACAATATCACAACTTTTTATACAATATAGATAATTAGCTAGTCTTCACTTCCAGCTTATTATTTCTATCCTCTGAGGAGCCTTGTGGTATAATGGACAAAATGTCAAGAATAATTAGGAATAATGATGGTGGCAACTATGCTATCAAATGATGCATATCTTGGCCTGAATCTTTTATGCCTTGCCTTTGAAGAAGGTATTTAGATGATTTAATGCTCTCTCCTAGGCTTTAAGTGTTCTTAATGCAAAAAAAAAATTCTGAAAAAGTTTCTCTTTATGTTCATATATATGGCACACAAAGCCTGGGTTTGTATATTTATTTTCATATTTAAGAGAGTAAAATCAAGTGATCTCAAATACCCCACAGCTTTTCAGAATTTCTACATGTGTTATCTTCCACATATTTTGAAAGCCAATAAAACTATTTATAATGGTTTATGAAGTCAACAGAATTTCCCCCCCCCTTTGGGATCTGATACATTTATCTTTGATGATACCCATACATATTTGTTTATTTCTTAGGTAACCCAGTATATGCTCATTCTATACATTCTCCAAGTGTGATTCTTCAAAGTGACTCAGCTGAGAGAAGAAAGCACTGTATACTCTCACATGATCATATTTGACCTAATTTACAAAGTTTAGGTCCAATATTAAAGATGGACCTAAACTCAGAGGATAAGGATAGTCAAACAATTGGCAAGTAAATGTCACTAGATATAGAAGCCAGTGTTTTCTGAATTTTAGTTATATTGTTCAAGTCCTTTTCCAATTCCTATAACAGCATATTATTGTATACGAAAGCCAGATTGATAGTATTTTCAGGGTTTTTTTAAATCATTTAAACAATAAAAATGTCTTTTAAGATACAAATAGTTAATATTATAAAGTGAATATTTAAATTTTATTTAATGTAATAAAACATCAAGTTGATAATCCCAGTCTAGAAAGGATCCACTTAAATAGTACAAAGAATATAGAAGTTTAGAGAAAGAATATTTAATTCTTATTCATAGCCTAACTCCCAAAACCTCATCTGTCAACCAACATCAAATATTATTGAACTTATGAAGTCAATGTTCACTTCCATATGCAGTAAAGGGAAAAAAATGCAACAGAAACATAATCTATAAGAAGATGGCCCTTTATGGGTCTCTTGGATTCTTGAAAGATTTGTCATAAAACAAGGAAGCAATGGAGGAAATCTTATGTATGGATATGCTGTTCAGTGATGTTTAGTTCTGGGACTAGGCTTCTACAAATGTGTAATGTTCCTGAAGAGAAGGCAATTTCCTTCCATCATCCAAATCCATACTAATCATGTAAAAAGCAGAATAAACCTTGAAGGAAAAGGATCTAATGCCTCATTTAAAGAGAAGCTTCCTCTTGTTCCCAATGGGGCCACTTCATACAATATAAGAAGGCTACCATCAGGTTAAGTCTAATGCCACAAAACAAGTTGACAAAATAACTAAAATTCTTAAGGACTCAGAAACATTCACAAGAGTAGGAGATTAATGCAGATACCTTTATTCTTTATGTCCGAAAAAAAAATCACATCACTACACATGCTGCAGGTTACCATCAAGTTACATATGTTTATGAAATTCAATTCAGTTCAGTTCAGTTCAGTCACTCAGTCATGTCCGACTCTTCACGACCCCATGAATCGCAGCATGCCAGGCCTTCCTGTCCATCACCATCTCCCAGAGTTCACTCAGACTCACGTTTATGAAGTCGTTGGAAATCTTTGAGGGTGGAATCTTTACCTCTCCCAGGTATGAATGCTTCCTTGATTCTTAATGAAGCCATAATGTACTCCAGCAATGCTACAGATGCCACAGTTAAATGTGATGAATGTTTTCAGTGGTTGATAATTCTAAATTAGAAAATGTAAAAAGTCACAATTTGAAACTCCTTAAAATAATATTTTTATGTATTTTATATGTTTAAATACCTCCTTGACTGATTAATATTTATGACTATGTAAAAGCTACCTTGATGCTGCAGTTGGAAAATTAATAATGTACAAAGACTGCTTTGTAGTCTAATGACAGCACTTGACTTTTGCTATTGCTTGAGGGCTTGCAACTTTGATGTTTCCATCTTAAATTAAGAGAAAAGGAAGAGTCAGGTATCAGATCTTATTCAGTTACTTTTCTGAAGGGTTCTTTTAACTAAGTTCCATGAAGTCATAATGTCTTCTAACAAGAATATTGATTACAAAATAAAACCTTGTTCCATTATCTTCTTAAAGGAAATCTAGAGACGTGTTTTAGATGTTTGAGTAGCACAGCTTCTTTTGCAAAGTGTAAGTGTACTATTACTTCTCTGGGAACAAAGGTTTCAAAGGGGTTTACTATGTAAGCAAATGTTTTCTTCCTCCCCAATTCAAATTCATTAATTTTCCTTGACTGTGTGTGCTTTAATTTAGAGAAACTCTCTAGACTCACAGATTTTATTTATTAGTTTGATAAGAATAGTGTACAATAAACACTATTGCTTGATACCTTGAGGCCTAGGAATTGACAGGTAATGGTTTTTAAGGCAACCAGTAGTGCCAATTATCCAGCCTCAGTGTCCAGTGTAGCTGGCAGACTAAGGCTCAGCAAGTTGGATTAGTGCATATTGAAAATGCTTAGCAAAAACTCAGAGGACCTTCCTATCCAGTGGATGGATACTATCTCTAGTTATTCATCATCACTGAAGTTGTTATTGCCACATTCCAAACATATTATTATAATTCATCAACTCTGCTACTTTATATTGTAATAAATTATACAAATAAAACTAAAGTTTGAAATGTACTTATTTTAATGATCTGTCAAATAAAACTTGAAAAAATGTATTGAACAATCCAAAAAATAAAAAGCTTATTATTGAAATATGAAACATTAATAATCTGAGAAACGTGATTTCTTTTGTTGTTGTTCAGTCACTCAATCATGTCTGACTTTTTGTGACCCCATGGACTGTGCAGTATGCCAGGCTTCCCTGTCCTTTACTATTTCCCAGACAGTACCCAAATTCATGTCCAGAATCCATCCAAAATTTCATCCTCTGTCATCCCCTTCTCCTCCTACCTTCAATCTTCCCCAGCATTAGGGTCTTTTCTAATGAGTCGGCTCTTTGCATCAGGTGGCTGAAGTATTAGAGCTTCAGCTTCAACATCAATCCTTCCAGTGAATATTCAGGATTGATTTCCTTTAGGATTGACTGGCTTTATCTCCTTGCAGTCCAAGAGACTCTCAAGACTCTTCTCCAATAGCACAGTTCAAAAACATTAATTCTTGGACACTCAGCCTTCTTTATGGTCCAACTCTCACATCCATACGTGACTACTGGAAAAACCATGGCTTGATTACATGGACTTTTGTTGGCAAAGTAATGTCTCTTCACTCTCTTCTCACTTTCATCAAGAGGCTCTTGTGTTCCTCTTCACTTTCTGCCAGTAGGACAAAAATAATCATGATTTCTGATCAAGCAGAACTAAACTTGTTGTCTGAGTTTTTTGTGACCCCATGGACTGTTGCCTCCCAGACTCCTCTGTCCACGAGATTTCTCAGGCAAGACTACTGGAGAGCGAGTTGCTGTTTCCTTCTCCGGGGAGGGTGGGAGTGGTATTCATGATCCAAGGACGGAACCTAGGTCTCCTGCATTGAACGCAAATTATTTTCTTTACTGCTGAGCCATCTGGGAAGCCCAAAAATAAATTGAAACTAATCAAATGTTTTAAACTTATTTGCTAAGGATTTCTATTTTGTAGACTGTATTAGACTCACCACATGAAAAAGAGCAAACATAGTGATACAGTTATTTCTGACACCAAGAAAGACGGAAACCTCATTCTGTGCTGCTTACTCACTACTGGTAACTAAATAGTAACTAGGTTTATGTGGTTGGTAAAAGCTTGAAAGAACTACATAAGTTTTAATTAGTTTAAGAACTATTTTTCAGTATTTTTGCTGCTGCCTGGTGGGAATTCCAGAAATAAGTGAGATGTTTCTGTGTTGTGCTTAGTCGCATTTGACTCTTTGCAATCTCATGGAATGTAGCCCACCAGGCTCCTCTGTCCATGGGAATTCTTTCAGCAAGAATATTGAAGTGGATTGCCATGCCCTTCTCCAGGGGATCGTCCCAACTCAGGGATCGAACCCAGTTATCCCACATAGCAGGTGGATTTTTAACATCCAAGCTCATGCTGAAAACCAATCATATCACAATAGGTCTAAAATCATTCAAAGAACTTAAATGACATTTTTAATGCTTCTATGTGAACACTTTGCTGAGAAATTTGTTAAGCACTTTAAAATTTGATGAGATTTCACACACTTGATTATTTCAAGAAGATTCTGAGTATTTAATATGTTGNAAAAAAGCTTAAAGGCATAAAAATTATGCTCATAATATAAGTTATTGTTGAATCTAGCCAGCTTCCTTTTCATTCAAAATAAATTGCTGTTATATCATGTACATACAGCATGTAAATGTAAATATTATAAAAATGTAAAAATTGAGACTCTTTAATTTACTGAAAATAAAAATGCTAATAATATTTTCAACATAAGGAAGAAATAAATTCCCTACATGCAAACTATAAATAATTTGCACATATAGCTTAATTACCTCAAGACAAGAAGAATATGATTGAGACGGTTTCATGGTTCTAATTCAGGATGAACATTTTGCTTTATAATATGAATATAAACTTCTATATTTAAATGAAATGTAAAAGACCATAAAACTAAGTTGAGATTGTGTATTATTGTTAGTTATTATTTTGCTTGTGGCCTTAATATTTAAATTTCTAACAAATAAAGTAGGAACTTCTGAAATTCAAATAAGCTTGTGTTTAAAGGTAAAATTGTTTCTGACTCTCTATGTGGGAAATAGCTTTCTAAATCTAAATTAAATAAATCAAAGAAATCCTCTCTAATGCAGGTAAATTAGCACCAGAGGTATGATTCTCAAGCAACCATGTCTACCAATAGTAACTTCCAGGGAATTAAAGTAATGGCAAGTTCCTCTTCCTTTCAAATACACAGAATCCATCATCATTCTCAAATGCTGGAACCTTGTCAGAATGAAATTTATGGAGAAATTCAGAAGTGTGGCATGTTTGGCCAAAATGGAAGTGAGGCAGTGTGGAGTGCATGCAGACCTGAACCCTATTGTGCTAAGTTGTAATCAAGGACTTGAAGGTCTTCTGGTTTCAGGTAAGCTGCCATTAAGACCTTGAAGGTCTTCTGTTTTCAGGATAGGTTTACAGGGTCTCAGCTGACAAAGCAGTTTTGCAAAGAAATGGGCCATTGACTCTTCTTTAAAACCTTCAGCATTTATCCTTCCATCTTCACTCCAATCAGCAGGGCCATTTAAATCCTATGTTGTCTCTTTATAGCATCATTTTAAATGATTCCTGATTTATCACTCACCTAGCCCATTTTCAACACTATCTCACTTGTTGACAAAATGCGCTTTCTAAAATACATACCTGATTATAGTATTTATCTAAATAAAGCAGTTCTAAGTTTTCATACAACCTATGGAATAAAATACATAACTGTGTCCATTGAAATATAAGATATCCAATACCTGTCCCTAAAACTATTACTGGAAATGACTGCATTCAGTAACCTAAATTTAACTTCTCTCCCCCAAATAATATATTTCTGGTGTCACAGGAAGCCTTACAAATAGCTGAGAAAAGAAGTGAAAGGCAATGGAGAAAAGGAAAGATATTCCTATCTGAATGTACAGCTCCAAAGAATAGCAAGGAGACATAAGAGAGCCTTCCAAAGTGAAAAATACAAAGAAATAGAAGAAAACAATAGAAAGGAAAAGACTAGAGATCTCTTCAAGAAATCTAGAGAGAAATACCAAGAGAGTATTTCATGCCAAGATGGACACCAAAAAAGGACAGAAACAGTATGGAGCTTACAGAAACAGAATATATTAAGAAGAGATGGCAAGAAACACACAGAAGAACTATACAAAAAAGATCTTAATGACCCAGATAACCACAATGGTGTGATCACTCACCTAGAGTTAGACATACTGAAATATAAAGTCAAGTGAGCCTTAGGAAGTGTTAGTACCAACAAAGCTAGTGGAGGTGATGGAATTCCAAATAAATTATTTCAAATCCTAAAAGATGATGCTTTGAAAATACTGCACTCAATATGGAAACAAATTTAGAAAATTCAGCAGTGGCCACAGGACTAGAATATGTCATTTTTCATTCCAATAAAACACAAGGACAACATCAAGGAATGTTCAAATACCATGCAACTGCAGTCATTTTCCATGCTAGTAACATAATGCTCAAAATCCTTCAAGTTAGGCTATAACACTATGTGAAATGAAAACTTGCATATGTATAATCTGGATTTAGAAAAGGCAGAAGAATGAAAAATCAAACTGCCAACATCTGTTGGATCATATAAAAATCAAGAGAATTACAGAAAAGCATCTACTTCTCCTTCATTGACTACACTAAAGCCTTTGACTGTGTGGATCATGACAAACTGGGAAATTTTTCAAGTGATGTGAATACCAGACCACCTTACCTGCCTCCTGAGAAATCTGTATGCAGGTCAAGAAGCATCAGTTAGAAGCAGACATGGAACTGTTTCCAAATTGGGAAAGGAGTACGTCAGTGCTGTATATTGTCACCCTGCTTATTTAACTTATATGCAGAGTACATCATGTGAAGTACCAGGCTGGATGAAATACACACAGGAAGCAAGGTTGCTGGGAGAAATATCAATAACCTCAGATATGCAGGTGACACCATCCTTATGGCAGAGATCAACTCAAGATCCTCTTGATGAAAGTTAAAGAAGAGAATGAAAAAGCCAGGTTAAAACTCAGTGCTCAAAAAACTAAGATCATAGCATCCAGTCTTTTCACTTCATGGCAAATAGACGTGGAAACAATGCAAACAGTGAGAGAGTTCAATTAATTTGGCTCCAAAATCACTGCGGAGGGTGACTGCAGCCATGAAATTAAAAGACACTTACTCATTGGAAGAAAAGTGGTGAGAATCTTAGACAGCATATTAAAAAGCAAAGACCTTACTTTGCCAGGTAGCTCAGCTGGTAGAGAATCCACCTGAAATGCAGGATACCCCAGTTTGATTCCTGGGTTGGGAAGATCCGATGGAGAAGGGATAGGCTACCAACTCCAGTGTTCTTGGGCTTCTCTGATGAATCTTTTGGTAAAGAATCAGCCTGCAATGTGCGAGACTTGAGTTTGATTCCTGGGTTGGGAAGATCCCTTGGAGAAAGGAAGGAGTACCGACTCCAGTATTCTAGCCTCAAGAATTCCATGGACTTTATGGGGTTGCAAAGAGTCAGACACAACTGAGCAACTGTCACTTTCTTTCATGTCTGTCAAATCAAAGATTTGATTTTTCCAGCACTCATGTACAGATGTAAGATTTGGACCATAAAGATGGCACTGAAAATGTGCTGCTTTTGAACTGTTGTGATAGAAAAGACTCTTGAGAGTCCTTTGGATGGCAAGGAGATAAAACCAGTCAATCCTAAAGGAGATCAAGCCTGAATGTTCATTGGAGGCTTTGCTTCCTGCTGGATGCNATGGCACTGAAAATGTGTTGCTTTTGAACTGTTGTGATAGAAAAGACTCTTGAGAGTCCTTTGGATGGCAAGGAGATAAAACCAGTCAATCCTAAAGGAGATCAAGCCTGAATGTTCATTGGAGGCTTTGCTTCCTGCTGGATGCACATCATTGACTCAATGTACATGAGCTTGAACAAACTCCAGGAGATGGTGAAGAACAGGGTAGGCTGGCATGCTGAAGTCCATTGGTCACAATAAGTTGAACATGATTGAGCAACTGAACAACAACATTCATTGGAATGACTGATGCTGAAGTTGAAGTTCCAATACTTTGGCCACCTGACTCATTAGAAAAGACCCTGATGCTGAGCAAGATTGAAGGCAGGAGGAAAAGGGGACAGCAGAAGATGAGTTGGTTGGATAGCATCACCAACTCAATGGACATGAATTTGATCAAGCCCCAGGAGATGATAAAGGAAAGGGAAGCCTGGCTTGTTGTAATCCAAGGGCTTGCAAAGAGTCAGACATGACTGAGTGACTGAGCAACAACAACATTAAAATATATAATAGAGTTTCTTTTGGCATATGTACTCTTATTTTGAAGAGCTCTTTCACCTACCTAATGACCTGGGAAATGGCCACTTAACTCTGACTTGTCGAACATGTTAGTTGTATAAAAATGTCTCTGAATCCCTATTTTTTTGTTGTTGTTATTATCTCCTGTGTCCCCATTATATATTTCACACTATCTTATCATTAGTACTCTTTACCATGTTCTGAAATTATTTCTTTATATGAGATAAGTCAACTATTTCAAGATTTTTTTTTACTGTTAACTACTAAAGAAAACTCAGCAGTGGCCATAGGATTGGAAAAGGTCAGTTTTCATTCCAATTCCAAAGAAAGACAATGCCAAAGAATGAGCAAACTACCACACAATTGCACTCATTTCACATGTTATTCTCCAAGCCAGGCTTCAGCAATACGAGAACTGTGAACTTACAGATGCTCAAGCTGGTTTTAGTAAAGGCAGAGGAACCAGAAATAAAATTGCCAACATCTGCTGGATCATGAAAAAAGCAAGAGAGTTCAGGAAAAAAAAAACATCTATTTCTGCTTTATTGACTATGCTAAAGCCTTTGACTGTGGATCACAATAAACTGTGGAAGATTCTGAGAGAGATGGGAATACCAGACCACCTAATCTGTCTCTTGAGAAACCTATATGCAGGTCAGGAAGCAACAGTTAAAACTGGACATGGAAAAACAGACTGGTTCCAAATAGGAAAAGGAGTACGTCAAGGCTGTATATTGTCACCCTGCTTATTTAACTTATATGCAGAGTACATCATGAGAAACACTGGGCTGGAAGAAGCACAAGCTGGAATCAAGATTGCTGGGAGAAATATCAATAACCTCAGATATGCAGATGACCCCACCCTTATGGCAGAAAGTGAAGAGGAACTAAAAAGCCTCTTGATGAAAGTGAAAGAAGAAAGTGAAAAAGTTGGCTTAAACTCAACATTCAGAAAACGAAGATCATGGCATCCGGTCCCATCTCTTCATGGGAAATAGATGTGGAAACAGTGGAAACAGTGTCAGACTTTGTTTTTCGGCTCCCAAATCACTGCAGATGGTGACT
>SJYV01043468.1:42065-59634 GCA_006410875.1 Neotragus pygmaeus | reverse complement strand
GACTGCAAGGAGATCCAACCAGTCCATTCTAAAAGAAATCAGTCCTGGATGTTCATTGGAAGGACTGATGCTAAAGCTGAAACTCCAATACTTTGGCCACCTCATGTGAAGAGTTGACTCATTGGAAAAGACTCTGATGCTGGGAGGGATTGGGGGCAAGAGTAGAAGGGGACGACAGAGGATGAGATGGTTGGATGGCATCACTGACTCGATGGACATGGGTTTGTATGGATTCCAGGAGTTGGTGATGGACAGGGAGACCTGGCTTGCTGTGATTCATGGGTTTGCAAAGAGTCAGACATGACTGAGCCACTGAACTGAACTGACCTAAAGAAAAGTCTATAAACAGTCATATTTTTAATCACTTGACTTCTGCCTCCTTAAGCCAGAGAGTTAAGAGCATGGATGAGCACCAAGTCCAAGATTATCTGTTCATACAGAGGGCTGATAAATACACATAAAAAAAAGATGAGGTATTACTTCACACCCTCACATATGTCAGAATGGTCATCCTTAAAAAAAAAAAAAAAACTACAATACATGTTGGAGAGGATGTAGAGAAAAAGGAATTCTCCTGTATTGTTTGTGGGAGTGCAAATTGATATAATCACTATGTAAAACAGTATGGAGATTCCTTTAAAAACTAAAACTATCATATGACCCACAATCTGATGACTGTGCATACACCCTGAGGAAACCGTAATTGAAAAACACACATGTGTTTTTCACCAGTGTTAATCACAGCACTATTTACAGTAGCTAGGTCATGGAAGCAACCTAGATGTCCATCAACAGATGACTGAATAAAGAAATGTAGTACATGTACACAATGGTATATTATTCAGCCATAAAAAGGGACATATTTGACTCAGTTCTAATAAGGTGGATGAACCTAAAGCCTCTCATACAGAGTGAAGTCAGATACTTCATAAACAGATAATATTTGGGGGTGAATTTTAAAATTATCTTGAGACAAAGCTTTTAAAAAATGACTAACTGAGGACATTCCCTAACTTTTATGGTATAGGACATATTAAGGCAGACAATATCCCACACACAGTACCCAGAAGATATACTAGAATTTAGAGAATGATCATCCTATTCAGAATAAATATAAGGTCCTGGATAGTATATTTAGGTATTCTCTTGGGTGATTTTTTTTTTTTTTAATTCTTAAAGAATGAAGGATAACACAGTATTCAGTCTCGTTTACAAAGGAATTTGCCTAATCTTGTGACTGCTGTAATTTCAAAGCCTAGAAAATTGTCTATAACATGCTAAATATAAAAAATAAAAATATTTGTTGAGTGTATTAATGAACAAGCATAAATAAATTTTTAGCTAAGGAGAAAAGAACTTTGACCTAGATAAACTTTCCTATACTGCAGATGATGAAACTGTCCTTAAAAAAAAAAAAAAAGCTCTCAAAACCTTAAATCTCAAGAATAGTAGAATTAAAATAAGAGGTCCAATAGCCAAGGACAGTGCTAATTCCATTATACCAGCATTGCCACCATATTTATGATCAAATCTCCTTGTAACTGCTATTGGATAGGGCATGAAATTGCCTTTCTTATAGGACAAATGAGCAAAATATCATCAATTTTATATGGTTAAACATATATGAATCTAGAAAGACAGATGTAGAAGATAGATTTAGATACATTTGCAAATATATTTATGGATGTATCTTTATAAATAGACATTATGTAGCTATACATACACATATAAATACACACACACATATTTGCATTTATTTCATAGAAGCATATTTATCATTTGAGTTAGGGAGGTTCAGAGTACACATGTAAAGTATGTCACTTTCTTTGTGTTTCCTGAATCTTTTGTTCTACTTAACAGTAAAGAAAAAAAAAGAAGAAGCAGAAGAAGAAGAAAGACTTCTTTATTCAAATTGAAGCAGATCAAGTTGTTTGCACCATTTTGTGTCACCCTTCAAGAAACCTTCTATCTTCTAGATGATGCTTTTTTCTTTTTCCAAAATCCTTCCATCCTAAGTCTTTCCTAGGAATCTTAGAATAATAGAATATTTTATTAGAACTATTAGAATATTCATATTTGAAATTTGGCTTTCAAGGAGACATTTGAAAATGTTAATCTACATTGTTCACATAGAATATTTTCTTTAGCATTCTTCACTTCCTAGGGGAAAAGTTTGAGCTTAGTAGAGAAAAATTATGAAATTATGTTAGTATTTTAGGCTTTTGATCAGTATTAAAATGGAAGATTAATTATTGTATTTGTCTTGGAGGTTTTTTCCAGTGCTGTGAAAAATGGCGAAAGAGAGCATCAGGCAGCCATTAAAGCAGTCAGTTTGTGTTAACATAATTATTAAAATCAACATTAAAATCTCTTCTTTTTTTTAATGCTACTGGAATCTTTTTGAAAACTCCGCTTTGCTCCTTTTCTGTCTCTTGACAAGTAAGGGTCATAGAAGCATATTAAGCTTAAGAAGAATTTTCTGGTAAATAATTTGGTGGATTTCAAAGGCCATAAGCTATATATGAGTTTCTGGAGAACATAACTTTGTTAAAAACAGAGTAGAGATACTGGAAAAATGGAAATTGTTGGAGATTTCCTAAAGAAACTTTAAAATAAATAAAAAGCATGTAATTTCTCAAAAAAAGTGAGGTTTGGTAGTTGAATAAATACATGAATTATAGAAGTTTTCATCAGGACTTTAAAAAAATAATAATCTCAGGGTTATCTCTGGCCAATCATTATTTTTTTTACTTTTCATTTTATATTAGAATATAGTCAATTATACATTTATGGACATGACCTTAAGCAATTTCCAGACAGTAAAGACAAGGAGGCCTGGTGTGCTGCAATCCATGGGGTCACAAACAGTCGGACACAACTTAGTGATTGAACAATAACAATAGAAACATATTTCAGTTAACAATGTTGTGATAGTTTTGGGTGGACAGCAAAGGGACTCAACCATACCTAACACATGTATTTATTCTCCACTAATTCCCTTCCCTTCCAGGCTGCCATATAACATTTAGCAGTGATCCTTACAACATTTACTTTATTGTTTCATACACTTATGAACTGTTATTTTGGTTATCCATTTTAAATATAGCAGTGTGTACATGTTGATTCCAAACTCCCTAACTACCTCTTTCCTCCATCCTTCCACCCTGAAGACCATAAATTCATTCTCTAAGTCTGTGAGTCTGTACCTGTTTTGTAAATAAGTTCATTTGTAATGTTTATTTTTAGATTCCACATATAAGGGATGTCATATGATATCCTCTTTCTCTGTTTCTCTGTCTGACTTAATTCACTCAGTATGAAAAGCTCTAGGTCCATCAATGTTGCAGCAAATGGCATGATTTCATTATTTTAATAGCTAAGTAACATTCCATTGCATACATGTACCACTTTTTCCTTATCCATTCCTCTGTTAATGGACATTTAAGTTGTTTCTTGGTCATTGTGAACAGTGCTGCAATGAACTTTGTTGTGCATGCATCGTTTTCATCATGTTTTTCTCCTTGTATATGCCCAGGAGTTGGATTGCAGGATCACAGGAAAGATGTTTTTTTTAGATTTTTAAGGAAACTTTATATATTCTTCATAGTGGCTTTACCAGTTTACACTAACAATGTAAGAGGATTCCCTCCTCTTCACATCCTCTCTAGCATTTATTGTCTGTGGACATTTTGATAATGGCTATTCTGACCTGTTTAACATGATACTTCATTGTACTTTTAATTTGCCTTTCTCTAATAATTAGTGATGCTAGGGTCTTTGATATAGGAGTGGTGGTGAGGAGGGAATGAATCTAATGCTCCATCTCAACCCTTCATCTCCACATTACCTGGAAATTCTCTGAATGCTACCTAGTATCCATATCATATAGATAGCTGTCTTTCCCATGTTTGAGTAGAGGATGGGGCCAACAATCCACCTTATTCCACCAAGGGTCCCTGGACAGAATCACAATTACAGTGTGAGAGTTAACATAGTTGTGGGCAAATTAACAAGATGGCATCAGTCAGGCTCTCTTGCCCCATGCTCTCATGCTGTCTCATCCCATGTTGAGATGACTTTGCGTGGTTATGTAACAGCTGATATCACTTACAGCACTGTGCATGTGGATTTCAAGGTACTCATTTTGTCATGGGCTGTTTGCGGTACACCTGTATGAGCTTCACCATGAAAGCCCTGGCTATAGCTGCACTGGGGTTACAGTGAAATGACATCATGGTGATGTTATAGAAAGGTTATGTTATGGTTCCATTATGGCTATGTTATGGCCATGTTATGACTGCTGCTATGGCTGCTGTGTCAGCAAGGAGAGAGGCTGTGTTATGGCTGCCATACCAGCCAGGAGAGAATAAATGCTTCTGCAGTTACCATGGCTCCTTGATTCTTCTTCCATCCTCTTGGCTCATGCCTTGCTTACCCTGGGTTCAAAAAATAGTGTGCACAGTGAGACAGGATGCATAAAACAATAGTAAAAACAGTTCATAAGCATAAGAAACAATGAAGTAATTGTTCTAAGAACAGGCCAGATGTATAATGCAAATGTTGGTGCACTTAATATTGTGTTAGTGGTCTCTTAGGCTATCTTCATTTTTTTCATTCTTTTTTTCTGTTTTGCAGCAGTAGCTAGTGTAAGTCACTCAGTCATATCCAACTCTTTGAGACCCCATGGATTAGGCAGTCTATGGCATTCTCCAGGCCAGAATACTGGAGTGAGTAGCCTTTCCCTTCTCCAGGGGATCTTCCAAATCCAGAGATCAAACCCAGGTCTACCACATTGCAGGTGGATTCTTTACCAGCTGAGCCACAGGGAAACCCAAATTGCAGCAGTGATTTCCACTATTCTCTCTCCCAGAGTACTTATCCATTGTGTCTCAGTTATCCTATTTATTTGTACTAGTGTATTTTTCATTTCTGTTATTGTATTGTTCATCTCTTTTTGTTCTTTAGCTCTTCTAAGTCTTTGCTAAATATCTCTTGTATTGTTTCAATCTTTGCCTCCATTCGTTTCCTGAGATCCAGGATCATCTTCACCATCATTGTCTGAATTCCCTTACTGGAAGACTGCCTATCTTCACTTCATTTAGTTTTGTTTCTTTGTTTAGTTGTTTGTTTCTTGTTCTTTCATCTTGGAAATAATCCTGTGATTTTTCATTAAGAAAAAATAAACAGTTTCTATAATTGTATTTTCCATTCTGAAAGTTGCAGGATTATAGTTCTAGGTTCTGCTGTCTGCCTTTTCATAGATGAAGCTATCTAAGAGGCTGGTGCAAGCTTCCTAATGGGAAGGACTGGTGGTAAATAGAACTGGGTCTTGCTCTGTCTGGTGGACAGGGCTGTGCTCAGTAAAACTTGACTCCATTTTTGTCTGCTGATGTGGGGGCTGCATTCCCTCTTTGTTCATTTTTTGACCAGTGGCCACCCAGCCCTGTAGCCCCCAGGCTCTGTGGTGGGGCTCTTGGTGGCTCTCAGGAGAGCTTATGCCAATGGGTTTTTCCTAGCACTTGTGCTGCCAGTGCCCTTGACCCCAAAGTGAGCCACAGCTGCTTCACACCTCTACAGGAGACCCTCCAACACTAGCAAGTCGGCTTGGTTCAGTCTCCTACAGGGTCATGACTCTTTTCTCCTGGATCTTGATGCACACAGGATTGTGTGTGTGCCCTCCAAGAGTCTCTGTTTCCCCCAGTCCCGAGGAAGTACTGAAATCAGATTCCATTAGCCTTCAAAGTCAGATTCTTTGGTATTCTTAGTTCCTTTGATGTACCTCTAGGCAAGGAAACATGAACTAGGGCTCAGAACTTTTACAACAGTGGGCAAAATCCTGTGGTTTAATTGTTTTCCAGTTTGTGGCTGACCACCTTGCTGGTATGGAATTTGATTTTATCATTATTGCACCCTTCCTACCATATCATTGTGGTATCTTTCGTCTTTCATGTAGGGCGTCTTCTGGGGTGGGTTCAAGTGTCCTCCAGTCAATGGTTGTTCACCCGTTAGTTGTGATTTTGGTGCTCTTACAGGAGGAGTTGAGCACATGTCCTTCACCTCTGCCATCTTCTTCATCAGAACTTTTACTCCGTAACTTCAAAAGAATGGAAAAACCTAAGCAAATTTATATGCAAGCTGAACAAAGGGTATCCAAATGTCATAATACTAAATAGCAGGTACAAATGCCATAGCTGTAATAAACATATTTTTAACTTATATATAGCTTTGCATATATATCAAGAAGCTCAAAAATTCTACAGATTAGTAACTTTTACTCTGGAAAATATTCAATTGTAAATAGTTATTCCTTCAGACTAGCAACCTTCATTGTTTGTAACAATTTTCTCCAATCACCGTATTACCTATGAACTATGACAAATTAATGATTATAGCATTTTGAATATTCAACATGTTATATTTATGCTAAGTACCAATGATAACAATAATGTCAGATATGTAGTATATCAATGAACCCTTACAAAAAATAAACAAATAAAAAACATAATTATCTCATTCCAAAAACCATTATTTGCCCAAAATTAAAATCTTTGCATTCACATTTTACCAATCTAGAGACTATAATGTTATTTATTTATTCCACTTTTATCTAGAAATCACATACTGAGAAATATTTCACAGGTTGAGCTGTGAGAAAACTGAGCAGCAAAATGTGATTTTTGTATTCAAAACTTAAAATCTTTAAGTTTTGGAGACAAAAGTTATACACCTGACTTCACAATCTACTCATGGAACCATGTATTTCCTTAATTCAGAGTAACTATATTATTTGTAATAACAATCAAAATTGTTATGTTTTCAGTGTTCTCACTCTCTTAAAACAATTGCATAACTAGTATATGACAAGATTTGATTTTGAAATTATGTGATTTACTGATCATTAAGTTATAGTTTAAAAATACATGAGTCATATTCACTGAATAATAAATGGAACATATATGAGAACTGATACCTAACAGAATATTATTAATAGTAAAGGCAGAAAAACATGCTTCTAAATATGTCTGGGCATAGAACATTTGCTATATTTGATCACTGTATTTCCTTCTTCTGAATAAATTCCATGTTTTCCTTTGGGTATTCCTAGGCCTACCCAGGCTTCCCTGGTAGCTCATATGATAATAAATCCACTTACAATGTGGGAAACCTGGGTTTGATCCCTTGGTTGGGAAAAAATCCCCTGGAGAAGGTAATAGCTACCCACTCCAGTATTCTGGCCTGGAGAATTCCATGGAGAGAGGAAGATGTCAGGCAATAGTCCACCGGGTCTAAAGAGTTGAACACAACTGAGCAACTTTCATTTTCACTTTTTCAGGTCTACTCACTCCAGAATTCTTGCCTGGAGAAATCCATGGACAAAGGAAATTTGCAGGCTACAGTCCTTGGGGTCACAAAGAGTCAGACAAGACTGAGGGACTATCACTTTCATTTTCAGACCTAACATAGAGTCCTTGTGCTTGAGAAACAAACTGACCAGCAGATGGAGTTGAGGAGGTGGATGCTGAGAGTAAGAGTGGGTGGTAGCAAACTCTGTTAAACCAAGTAACACATTTCATCCCCTTACTCAAAAGGATCAGTTAAATTGTGAGAGAATTGCAGTACTATCCTTCAAATAACTAGGTTAGAACTGTTTTTTCCTCCACCTATACAAAAATTAAAAAGCTGTTATTCTCCATTACCTGTTATCATGAGGAAATCAGCCTAAGGACAAAGGAAGAGGACATGAAGAAGTCTTAAAGAAATGGAACTGAATATATTTTCATACCAGGTTTCAAACTTTTCTTATATCTACATTACTCAGATAAATGAGCCAGAGAATCACCTGTTATTTGAGATGGATTTCATACTAGGTACATTGTATTAAATCTCCCCAGTTTGCAAGTAAAATTTTGTGGTTATCTTTTGCCATGTTAGCTGGAAATCTGCTCTAAAATGATATGAATAGCACAATGGTATGAATGGCACAGAACATTTGTTCTGCATTGGTATAGATTCATAACTACACCAAATTCCTTAAAATATATGCATATTTATGTATATGTGTTGTTAGTCGCTCAGTTGTGGTCCAACTCTTTGCAACCCCATGGACTGTAGCCCAGCAGGGTCCTCTGTCCATGGGGATTCTTCAGGCAAGAATACTGGAGTTGGTTGTCATGCCCTCCAACAGATCTTCTCAACCAGGGATCAAACCCTGATCTCCTGCATGGTACATGAATTCTTTACCATCTGAGCCACCAATGTACACATATTGTGTATGCAGAGTACATCATGAGAAATGCTGGGTTGGAAGAAGCACAAGCTGGAATCAAGATTGCTGGGAGAAATATCAATAACCTCAGATATGCAGATGACACCACCCTTAGGGCAGAAAGTGAAAAGGAATTAAAAAGCCTCAGCANGGCAAGATCTCAGTAAAATGCCAAGAAAGGGGAAAGAGAGGGTAGGAAAAGCCTGTGTCCTGCATGACATGATTGAATCACTATGTCAAACTGAGATGCAAGACTTTTCTTTGGAGATAATTAAATCTTTGTCTAAATCCCCTGAGTGACCTTTGTATACAGATGCATTCTACATAATACATGTATTATGTAGTCTACATGTATTATGTAAGCTACATAATATTATGTCAATCAGTCAGTTCAGTTCAGTTGCTCAGTCATGTCCGACTCTTTGCGACCGCATGAATCGCAGCATGCCAGGCCTCCCTGTCCATCACCAACTCCTACATAATACAGAGACTAGCAGTAGATTTTGGAAGGGACAAGGTTGGAAACTCAATTTAGGACTTTTGCCAAATTAAACAAAGCTTGAGAAAATGCTTTGCCAAATGCAAACCTAGGAATGTAGGTACAAATTTTCAATTTATTTAGTAAAGAAATATTTATTGAGCCCTGAATCAGATAGGATTGGGTCTGGCTGTGCAGAATAGAAAACCCGAAGTAACAGTGCTTTAAACAAAGAGTTTACTTCTCTCAAGCACACACAGGCAGCAGAGTGCCTGGTGTGTCAGCTTCATGATTGTCAGGCACTGCAGCTCATTCCGTCCAGCCACCCGATTATTCTCAAATTGTGATTGTCATTGTCCAATAGGAAGCGTGAGCTCCAGGGACCATGTTGGGCTTCCCGCATGGTGCTAGTAGTAAAGAACCCGCCTGCCAATTCAGGAGGCAGAAAAGACATGGGTTCGATCCCTGGGTTGGGAAGATCCCCTGGAGGAGGAAATGGCAACCCACTCCAGTATTCTTGCCTGGAGAATCCCATGGACGGAGCAGCCTGGTGGGCTACAGTCCACGGGGCTGCAAAGACTTGGACACAACTGAAGTGACTTAGCATACAGGCAAAGAGGAAGGGCAGAGACCACCTTCCTTCCCTAAAGCCATTACTGAGCCGCTTCATGTGATACTTTCTCATAGCTTATTGGCCTGAGCATAGTCACGTGATCACACCTACCTGGAAGGGAGACTGGGAAATGTAGTCTTTATTCTGAATACCAGCGTGTTCTGCCATCAGTCGTGGTTTCTGCTTTTATAGAAGAAGAATGGATACTTAAAGATACAGTACCTACTATGTGCCTCTGCTGCAACACTAATGTGTCAGCTTGTTTTAGGAAAAGTATATTTTTATTCACTTAAATATTTTTATTCAACAACGATTGCTTGAGGGCTATTTGTTCAGCCGACAAGGTATAACACAATGCTGATAGAAAAACAATCCAGAAGGAATTGTTATCCAATTAGAAACAGCCTGGTTGAGGAGAACAGTTATGTTTATAAAGGTTAAAAAAAAAAAAAAGCTACCATGAACATTTTTTCTTACAGAGATAATTAAGGGCTTGTGCAAAGTTCCAGCTATAAGGAATCTCACTGTATTTTTTGCGTAAGCCTATGGAAAGTGGAAAGCAACTAAATATCTAGCTATTGTTAAAATCAATCATGGTACATAATTAACAGAAATGCTATTAAACAATACTGGTTTATGCCATTTACTTTATGCCAGACACTGTCCCAGCTCTTTACCTGTATTAACTAAGGTAAACTTTAAGGCAACTAATTCCTGTGAGACAGATAAATACTATCCCCCTATTTTACAAATGAGGAAACTGTGGCCCAGGAGAGTAACTTGCTCCAGATCATACAGCTAACTGGCACAGCTGGGATTCAAACACAGAGTCCAAACTGTAATTTAGCTTTTTTCCCCCCTTGGTTGTGCCCTGAGGCATGTGAGATCTAACTGTTCTCCCCAACCAGGCTATTTCTTGTAGGATAACAATTCCTTCTGATTGTTTTTCTGTCAGCAGTGTGTTATATCTCGTAGGCTGAACGAATGGCTCTCAAGCAATCGTTGTTGAATAAAAATATTTAAGTGAATGAAAAATATACTTTTCCTAATACAAGCTGACACATTAGTAAATTGCATGTTAGTGGAGCAGAAGTGGCACATAGTAGGTACTGTGTCTTAGTTCAATCTGCAGGGATCGAACCCTCACCCTCTGCTTTGGAAGTGTGGAGTCTTAGCCACTGGGCCAGCAGGCAAAGTCCCTCTAAACTTGTTATCGCTACTGATTTGTGCATCAGTGAATGTTTCATTTAACTCTCAGATGCTTACTGCTTGGAAGAAAAGTTATGACCAACCTAGATAGTATATTCAGAAGCATAGACATTACTTTGCAGACTAAGGTCCATCTAGTCAAGGCTATGGTTTTTCCTGTGCTCATGTATGGATGTGAGAGTTGGACTGTGAAGAAAGCTGAGCACCAAAGAATTGATGCTTTTGAACTGTGGTGTTGGAGAAGACTCTTGAGGGTCCCTTGGACTGCAAGGAGATCCAACCAGTCCATTCTGAAGGAGATCAGCCCTGGGATTTCTTTGGAAGGAATGATGCTGAAGCTGAAACTCCAGTACTTTGGCCACCTCATGCGAAGAGTTGACTCGTTGGAAAAGACTCTGATGCTGGGAGGGATTGGGGGCAGGAGGAGAAGGGGACAACCGAGGATGAGATGGCTGGATGGCATCACGGACTCGATGGACGTGAGTCTGAGTGAACCCCGGGAGTTGGTGATGGACAGGGAGGCCTGGCGTGCTGGGATTCATGGGGTCGCAAAGAGTTGGACATGACTGAGCAACTAACCGAACTGAACTACTCTGTACAGCAGTGTGTTCTAGGGGATTGGGGTACCTCCTTATGAAACTTACATCCTAATTGGGGGGCAGGTTTCAGACAACGAATAATAGATACAACAACCAATTACATGCCTAGGAAAAGCGTAGAGGCAGAGGGCAGAGTCAGGGCAAAGGCCCTGCGGCGGGAACACAGGTGACACGCTGGACAAAGCGAGAGGCCAGCACGGCCACCGTGGAGCGAGTCGCGGGGAGAGCGCCGAGGGGCCAGGCTTCCAGGGGGCTGGGGAGGGCCTCCCAGCGCATGGCCAAAACCCTGAGTGAGATGAGAGCCCAGTGGGGTTTTAGTAAAGGAGGGCTTGTTTATTGTTTAGTCACTAAGTTCTTTCCGACACTTTTGAGACCCCATGGACTGTAGCCTGCCAGGCTCCTCTGTTCATGGGATTTCCCAGGCAAGAACACTGGAGTGGGTTTTCATGCCTTCCTCCAAGGGATTTTCCAGACCCAGGGATTGAACCTGCAACCCCTGCATTGCAGGTGGATTCTTTACCGCTGAGCGGTCACAAAGGAGGGCTACCATCCTCCTCAGATGTTAAGGGAATCCCTCTGGCTGCAGTGTGAAAACTAGACCACAGGGCGCAAGCATGGCGCCTGGAAGAGCGGAGATTTAACACATAGAAGGATGTTCACACTAGAGCATGAATTTTCTTAAAAAGTTACACAGCAGTGTGTACAGGCATTGTACTACGGCCACATGAGCCGTGGCCACAGGGGGAAGCTGGGTGAAAGGAATACAGGGCCTCTCTGTGCAATGTCCTGGGAGTCTAGAATTATTTCCCCCAAAAGAGTACGTATAGAAAAATCTCCCAGTTGTTTAAAAAAAAATGCAAAGAAATGACACAACACTGAAATCTTCATTTTAAAAATTGAACACAATTTTTCTTGTGTGTATATTTTATGTTTTTTTTTCAGTGTTCCCATACTACTTTTGTGATTGAAAGAAAAAATCTTTAAAAAACCATCTAGACTCATCCAGACCCAAGGGATCACAGACAGTAAAGAGAAGAATGAGCGTGGCTCAGGAAAACAATTCTTTCCAAAAAGGCTGACCCAGGGCCAAGAGTAAGTGGTTTGACAGATTTGGAGGCTGACCTGACCCGAAGATGGCACATTTGAACGTCGTCCAATTTATGGCCGCGGCTTTAACACTCTGCATCCAGCCCCCAGTCATCGCATGTCACGCTTGCCTCGGAGGAGGCTGTCACCCCCTGGCAGTTCCATTTGTCACGGGAAACTGACATGTTTGGATAACACGCCAGCCCTCACCACGCCGACCAGCGCTCCTGGGTGCTCGGCCCCGCCCCTTCCCCCACCATCTCTGTATCGACGTGTCTTGGGGTCTAAGTCACCGTCCAGCAGGTGAGCTGCTTGTGGGCAGGGCTGGGGGCTTGCTGGGCCCAGAGCTGGAAGTGTGATGCCCCCTCTCAGAAGCAGGAGTCCAGGACTTCCCCGGTGGGCCAGTGGTGAAGAACCCACCTGCCAATGCCAGGGACAGGGGTTTGATCCTTGGTCTGGGAAGATCCCACAAGCTGCAGGGCGGCTGAGCCCGCGAGCCACAGCTACTGAGGCCTGAGGGCCCCTGAGCCGGTGCTCTGCCGCAGGAGGAGCCACTGCGATGAGAGGCCCACACACCACAGCCAGAGAGAACTTCCGAGCAGCGATGCAGACCCAGCGGAGCCAAAAGAAAAATAATTTTAAAAATACAAAAGGAGAGTGACTCCAACATTTGCTTGCACAGAAAGTAAAGTGAAGTTCCCTTTTGTCGATTCTGCTTAGTCTTTTCAAAAAAAAAAATCCCAGAGGGAATAAATAATAAACAAACAAGTGAGCAAAATGTGAGAGCTGGCGCTTTACAGTGAGCTGGACAGGTGTCCCTTCAAACCCCAAAGGAGCCTCGGGGCATTATTAAATATCTTTTCAAAAAGCAAAGCTGTAGATATAATTTTTTTCCCTCTCTCCCTTCCTTTGTCCCTTCTTTTTTAATCTAACAAATATATACAGAACATATTCTGTGTCCTAGAACACACACCAAGTAGGGCAGTATTGTGGAAACTAAGAAAGACAGGGTCCTTGCTCTCAGGAAGCTTGCAGGGTAGCAGGCAGATGCTAAACAAAGGTGCAGGTAAAAACAATTTAGCGACCGTGGTGACGAGTGCCGGAAAATAGACATTCTCAGCACAGGGAGAGGGTTGAGGAGGATGGGGTAGGCCATGAAGTCTTCCTAGGAGAAGCAACTTGTTTGTTTTCTAGATAAAAATGCTATTTCTTATTTCCATATTCAAGTGCTTGGGATACTAGGCTAGGAGACATTTGAAAGAAGTCTGATAATTATTCCAACCAATAATAGGCAAGTTTGGTTTTAGGAGGCAATCAGAATAGGAAAAAAAAAAAAGGCAAAGGGCATGCTTGGACATAATTACAGCAAGAATGTAGAGGCCAGATTTAACCCTGTCAGACCAGAGAATGGAAGTTCACCTTAGTTAGCATCAAGGCCAACTGGGGGCAAAGAAAGGACGAATGGGCGCGAGTGATGCCCCTGCAGACGTCCTCACAGGTCCCACATCAGTGCCTCACAAGCCACACAGAGCTGGAGAGGGCTGTAACCGTGGTGTGGGGAATCTCACCTACTGAGGACACCTGTCATCCCTGGTTGCAGGGAACAGCCTCTCGTTACTGTGACAACCGCAATCTCCTCACTAATGTCCAACGCACCCCCTGCTTCCTGCTGAAAGTCCTTGGATTGGCTTAAACATCACTTCCTTGCTTCCTTACGGGGCTCCTTCACTAGACTAGGGCTGGGTAGTGGCCCAAGGATAGGGTTGGGGCAGGGGCTTAGGGGAGCAGAGTAGATGANTCCAAAGAATACACTTTGAAAAGAGAAAGAAAGAAAAAGAAAAAAAAAAAAAAGAATAACTTCATAGTTCTTTCCTGGAGAATCCCAGGGACGGGGCAGCCTGGTGGGCTGCCATCTATGGGATCGCACAGAGTTGGACACGACTGAAGCGACTTAGCAGCAGCAGCAGAGAAACAAGGCAAACAATCCCTCATTTTTGTGATCATAATTAATATCAACAATAGATTGTGTTGATGTATGTACTCTTGATATGATCTAATGAGAATAGAACCTGTCTCTGGTTTTCCAACCAAAACTTCACAACCTCAGTCCAACAAAAAGAAACACATGAGACAAACTCTAGTTGAGAAACAGTCTAAAACATGCCGAGCAGTACTCCTCAAAACTGCCGAAATTATTCAAAACAAATGAAGTGTGAGAGAGTCTATAGTCAAAAAGAACCTAAAGGGGACATGATGACTAATCACAATGTGGCATGCAGGATGAGATTCTGGAATAGATAAAAGACATTAGATGAAAACCAAAGAAATATGGAGGGAGGGGTATGAGTTTTAATTGCTAACAAGTGCCATAGCAGCTCATTAGATGTGACAGTATATTAATGTAGATGCAAATAATTTAGGAACTGACTGTGGCTCAGATCAAGAACTCCGTTTTGCCAAATTCACACTTAAGTTGAAGAAAGTAGAGAAAACCACTAGACCATTCAGGTATGACCTAAATCAAATCCCTTATGANTGTAGATGCAAATAATTTAGGAACTGACTGTGGCTCAGATCAAGAACTCCGTTTTGCCAAATTCACACTTAAGTTGAAGAAAGTAGAGAAAACCACTAGACCATTCAGGTATGACCTAAATCAAATCCCTTATGATTATACAGTGGAAGCGATAAATAGAGTCAAGGAACAGATCTGATATACAATGAGCCTGAAGAACTATGGATGCAGGTACGTGACACTGCACAGCAAGCAGTGATCAAGATCATCCACAAGAAAAGAAACTCAAAAAGGCAAAATGGTGGACTGAGGAGGCCTTACAAATATATGAGAAAAGAAGAGAAGTGAAAAGCAAAGGAGAAAAGAAAGGATACACTCATTTGAATGAAGAGCTCCAAAGAATAGCATAGAGAGATAAGAAAGCCTTCCTCAGGGATCAATACAAAGAAACAGGAAAATAAAATAAAATAAAATGGAAATACTAGAGATCTCTTCAAGAAAACTAGTGATACCAAGGGAACATTTCATATAAAGATGGACACAAAAAGAACATAAATGGTATGGACCTAAGAAAAGCAGAAGATATTAAAAAGAGGGGGAAATAATACACACAAGAACTACACAAAAAAGATCTTAATGACCCAGAAAACTGCAATGGTGTGACTATCTAAAGGCAGAAATTCTAGAATGGAAGCCAAGTGGGCCTTAGGAAGCATCACTGTGAACAAACCAAGTGGAGGTAACGGAATTCCACCTGAGCTACATCAAATCCTAAAAGTTGACGCTGTAAAAGTGTTGCACTGAATATGCCAGTAAATTTGAAAAACTCAGCAGTGGCCAAAAGTCTGGAAAAAGTCAGAAAGGCAATGCCAAAGAATGTTCAAACTATCACACAATTGCACTCATCTCACAGGCTAGCAAAACAACGCTCAAAATTCTCCAAGCCAGGCTTCAACAATCTGTGAACTGTGAACTTCCAGATGCTCAAGCTGGGTTTAGAAAAGGCAGAGGAACCCGAGATCAAATTGCCAACATCCCTTGGATCATTGTAAAAGTAAGAGAGTTCCAGAAAAACATCTACTTCTGCTTTGTTGACTATACCAAAGCCTCGACTGTGTGGATCTCAACAAACTGTGGGAAATTCTTCAGTGACAGGAATACCAGACCAGCTTACCTGCCTCCTGAGAAATTTATATGCAGGTCAAGAAGCAGCAGTTAGAACCAGATGTGGTACAACAGACTGGTTCCAAATAGGGAAAGCAGTATGTCAAGGTTTTATATTGTTATCCTGCTTATTTAACTTATATGCAGAATGTATTATACGAAATGCTGGACTGGATAAAGCACAACCTGGAATCAAGATTTCCAGGAGAAATATCAATAACCTCAGATACACAGATGATACCACCTTTGTGGCAGAAACCAAGAATTAAAGGGCCTCTTGATGAAAGTGAAAGAGGAGAGTGAAAAACGTGGCTTAAACCTCAATATTCAGAAAACAAAGATCATGGCTTCTGGTTTCATCACTTCATGTAAAATAGATGGGGAAACAATAGAAACACACTTTATTTGGGAGGGGGGCTTCAAAATCACTGCAGATGGTGACTGCAGCCATGAAATTAAAAGACGCTTGTTTCTTGGAATAAAAACTATGATCAACCTAGAGAGCATATTAAAAAGCAGAGACATTACCTTGCCAACAAAGGTCCATCTAGTCAAAGCTATNAGATGGTGACTGCAGCCATGAAATTAAAAGACGCTTGTTTCTTGGAATAAAAACTATGATCAACCTAGAGAGCATATTAAAAAGCAGAGACATTACCTTGCCAACAAAGGTCCATCTAGTCAAAGCTATGATTTTTCAGTAGTCATGCATGGATGTGAGAGTTGGACCAACAAGAAAGCTAAGCACCAAAGAATTAATGCTTTCAAACTATGGTGTTGGAGAAGACCATTGAGAGTTCCTTGGATTGCAAGGAGATCAAACCAGTCCATCCTAAAGGAAGTCAATCCTGAATATTCATTGGAAGACTGATGCTGAGTCTGAAACTCCAATACTTTGGCCAACTGATGTGAAGATCTGACTCATTTGAAAAGACCCTGATGCTGGAAAAGATTGAAGATGGGAGGAGAAGGGGACAACAGATGATGATATGCTTGGACGGCATCACTGACTGAATAGACATGAATTTGAGAAAGCTTTGGGGGTTGGTATAGGACAGGGAAGCCCTGCATGCTGCAGTCCATGGGGTTGCAAAGAGTCATACAGTACTGAATTGAACTTAAATAATTTGGAAAATGATTTTGGAGTATATAGCAACCATCTGTTCTATAGTCATACTCATCTGTAAACCAAAAATATTCTAAAATAAAAAGGTTATTAAAAGAAATACTGCATTTTGGATCCTTGAACTGACTTACCTTATATATTTTCTACTTTTGACCCATTAACATAAAGCCTAAAATTAAAACAGGTGAAGTGACAATCTTGGACCATATTCCCATGCCAATACCACTGGGCAAATTTCAGTTCAGTTCAGTTCTGTCGCTCAGTCGTGTCTGACTCTTTGCGACCCCATGAACTGCAGCATGCCAGGCCTCCCTATTCACCACCATCTCTAGGAGTTCACTCAGACTCATGTCCATCGAGTCCGTGATGCCATCCAGCCATCTCATCCTCGGTCATCCCCTTCTCCTCCTGCCCCCAATCCTTCCCAGCATGAGAGTCTTTTCCAATGAGTCAACTCTTCACATGAGGTGGCCAAAGTACTGGAGTTTCAGCTTTAGCATCATTCTTTCCAAA
>SJYV01043468.1:0-39971 GCA_006410875.1 Neotragus pygmaeus | reverse complement strand
ATTCCCATCTCTTTCAGAATTTTCCACAGTTTATTGTGATCCACACAGTCAAAGGCTTTGGCATAGTCAATAAAGCAGAAATAGATGTTTTTTCTGGAACTCTCTTGCTTTTTCCATGATCCAGCAGACGTTGGCAATTTAGTCTCTGGTTCCTCTGCCTTTTCTAAAACCAGCTTGAACATCAGGGAGTTCACGGTTCACATATTACTGAAGCCTGGCTTGGAGAATTTTGAGCATTACTTTACTAGCATGTGAGATGAGTGCAATTGTGCGGTAGTTTGAGCATTCTTTGGCATTGCCTTTCTTTGGAATTGAAATGAAAACTGACCTTTTCCAGTCCTGTGGCCACTGCTGATTTTTCCAAATTTGCTGGCATATTGAGTGCAGCACTTTCACAGCATCATCTTTCAGGATTTGAAATAGCTCAACTGGAATGGACTTTCCTGGTGGTTCAGATGGCAAAGCGTCTGTCTACAATGCGGGAGACCCGGGTTTGATCCCAGGGTTGGGAAGATCCCCTGGAGAAGGAAATGGCAAGCCACTCCAGGACTATTGCCTGGAAAATCGCATGGACAGAGGAGCCTGGTAGGCTACAGTCCATGGGGTGGCAAAGAGTCGGACACGACAAAGCGACTTCACAAATTTCATTTAGGTAGAGAAAAATCACAAAAATTAAAAGAGAAACAAGGAGGAAAAAAGTTCTGCTTCAGGATTTGGATCAGGTTCTCAACTTCTTGTGCTTGTCAGAATCAGCAAAGTGAAGCCATTGTAAGGGGACAGTTGTAAGAAATTTGGAGAATAAAAGTCAAACCCTAGAGTATTCACTCAAGCCCATTTCTTTTATGGTTTCTTAATTTCCCCCCTATATTTCCCCAACGACCAAAGAATCATTAGCGTTCTTCATATGAATGATACCTTCTTAACCTATGAGTAGAATAAGGAAATACTAAAAAAGGCCAATACAACATTTACTGTGAGTCATTGAAACAATAAATAAATTTTAAATAGAATATATATTAAAATGATAACTTTAAAAGATCAAATAGAATGTGATCATGAGTTTGGTATATTCAGTTATATTTGTCATAATCTTTAGCAATAACTCTTATTTTTAACTTTAATAAAAATCACGGTGCATGCTATGCTCTTGTCATTTAATTACTAAGTGGTATCTAATTGTTTGTGACCCCACAAACTGCAGCACACCAAGCTTCCCTGTCTTTCACTATCTCCTGGAGTTTATTCAATTGCATGTCCATTGAGTCAGTGATGTTATCTAACCATCTCATCCTCTGCTGCCTCCTTCTCCTCTTGCCCTCAATCTTTCCTAGCATGAAGGTCTTTTCAAATGATTCCACTCTTCACATGAGGTGGCCAAAGTACTGGAACTTCAACATCAGTCCATCCAATGAATATTCAGGGTTGATTTCCTTTAGGATTGACAGGTTTTATCTCTTTGCTGTCCAAGGGACTCTCAAGAGTCTTCTCCAGCACCACAATTCAAATGCATTAATTCTTCAGCGATCAAACTTTTTTATGGTCCAACACTCACATCTGTACATGACTACTGGGAAAAACAAACAAACAAACATATATTTGACTATATGCTATATGGACCTTTGTTGGCAAAATAACATCACTGCTTTTTAATACAGAGTCTAGGTTTATCATAACTTTTTTTTTCCCAAGGATTATGTATGCATTTATGAGACATATTTATTCTTGTTTATAGCTTCATTGCCCTCATATGTTGACATTTATACAAGAAAGACCATATTATACTGTTTTGAATTTAGAAGATATGTCTTGTCACCAACAAACAAGTATTGTGTTGTATCACCTAATACAGATTAATATATCCTGTTAATAATCTTTATCTCTCATGTTAAATGATATTCATCTTCATTTTACACTTTCATCTCATTTCATTGTTGTTCATCGGCACACATCTCAATGTGAATATACATGTGTATAGTGGTCTGTACTAGTTAACAAGTTTATTTTCTCTTAATGTGTATGAGTCATAAATCCAGGCATGATTCAGCTTGATCTTCTGAATAGGGTCCCATGAGGCTTCATGAGGGTGACTGGCAAGCCTATTCATAAGGTAGTCTGATTAGGAATATCTCACTTCCAAGTTGTTTCATTTTCCCATCAGATCATCGGTAGAATTTGTTTTCTTGAGTCTGTAAGGCTGAGAGGCTGGCTTCAGGATGACTGTTGGTTGTAGGATGTCAACTCTGAGAGGCTGCTGGCAGATTCTTCCCATATGTGCTTTCCTAATATAGCTACTTTCCTCATCAAACCAGCAAAGAAAACCTCTAGAGCAAATTAGCTAAGAAGATGTATTCTTACACAGGTAACATAATCACAGGAGGAACAAGCTATTAATATTTACAATGCTACTGCTTAGAGGCAAATCACTTATCCCTCCTACACTCCAGGGAAGGGGCTTACACGTGGGTGTAAACATTGGAAGTCTAGTGTATATGTTCATGCTAAGTCACTTCAGTCATGTCTCTTTTTGACCCCATGGAATGGTGCTCGCCAAGCTCCTCTGTCCATGGGATTCTCCAGGCAAGAATACTAGAGTGGGTTGCCATGCTCTCCATCCAGGAAAGGGAATATAGTGGAACACCTTAAAGTTTATCTACCACAATGGGCTTGTTGACACACCATAGTTCACAATTATGACTTTGTCGCACTTTTCAAAATATGTCATGAGGCATATTTATTGTTATATGAATTGTATATTGAAAACTATAATTGCAAGTATAGTATGAATAAAATAATATCAAAATTCATGGAATGTTTTATATAATAGTGCCATTTATGGTAAATAGTTGACCTTAGTTATTTCTTTTCATATGTTTATTAATTTCCAAAGAATTTACTTGAAAGATCACCCATGGAAACAATACAGTATCAGTAGTTTCCTATGAGGAAAGCAACTGAGTAAATTTTTTAAATTTTATTTATATATTTGAACCATATTAATGACTACCTATCCAACAATTTAATTGAGAATTTTAAAATTTCACATATATAATTGCAAATAGCCACAAAATAGCCAGTTTTGTGGCAAACAGCCACAAAAATCTAAGCAATTTTACAGAGGGTTAAAGCTGAGAACCATCCTTATTCTTTCTGTAATTATTAGTGATAATGTTTGTAACACAAACTTCTAGCTAAAGAGCTAGTAAATGTGGGCTTTAAGAAAATAACTTCTATTAAATACTCTGACACCTAAAACTATTGTAAACTTTCACATTCTTTTTTGTTGGTCCACAAGAGAACTAAAAAAAGGAAAGTAGTATACATAAATATAACCCAAAGGGTGTTGGCAAGAGAAGTACTTACTGGCAGACCCCAGTGACAAAAGTAAAGACCTCCTTAGCATCAACATAAAATGTTGACATCATTTTAGGTATGTTAATACCTTTTTTTTTTTTTAAGATAGCCGTATTAGAATTTGATGATTTTAGCTGCTGGATACCAAAGTATGATTTGAGCTCTATGGTTATCACAAAAGCCAGTCTTGCACATTTTTCATTGTTGAAACAGTGTGGAATTGCAAAAGAAAGAAAAAGTAAGAGCAGTGTTTATGAGCTTACAATTTTTAAGGCAAGTGCCTTTAAGAGTCCTCAGAATGAAGTCACTGAGCAATATTAAAACCATATTTTGAAAACCTTTTAAATAGCTCTTTGCAATGGTCTCATAAATGCTCTCTTCCGAGCTCAACCATTTCTGTTTTGTTTCTGCCCGTGAGTTTGAATGTTGCCCTGGAGACTAAGGGATATCAGTTAGAGTACTGGTAACCGCGGTCAGACTACAGCCAGAACAGATACAGATGTACAAATTCATCTCTCTCCATTTGAACAGTCTGCTAAATTCTTCATGCAGCTTTTGGCCCTGAATGGTTTTTAACTCTTCCATAATATATATTCTGAAATGTTAATTATATATTACTTTTCACTCTATCTCCTGGTCTTTATTTTCTATGTTTTTTTTACTTTGGATGTAAAATTTGGATATAATGTATCTGATGATTACATCGAATTCCTGTAAAATGTGTCTCCAAGAAGATTATGGTCTCAGGACATCTGTGTCTGTTCTTTGGTTGTACAAATAATGTACAATGAAATAGAGCATAGACCAGGAATACAGAATAAAGTTATCTCAAAGCTGCAGCTTGAAAAAAAAAAAGGTAAGAAACTGGATGATGGAATGATATGGGTCATATTTTCTCCCCTTAACTTTCTCCCCTTAACTTCATCACTTGGGTAGTTTCGTCAGTTTTCAACAATGTCTCTTCATTTTTCTGTTCACTTTTAACTATTTCAGATGATTTGGCTTAGCTTTAGTAAATGAACATATCCAGCAGAGTCAGTTTTTAACAGAAAACTGAAATTGGGCAATTTTCCCACTTATGTCCACACACAAGTGTTAAGTGAATATATCAGCAAAGCAATCATGTATAAATTCCCTCTTGCTGTAAATGAACATCTTCTAGAAATGTGTTGCCAAAGGCAGTTCAGTTCTTTTAAACAGAACCCATCCTACTTGTGAATGCAGACATCCATTTTTGTTCTTATCAGAATGCAGACCATTACTACTGAATAAGTTTAGAGCTACAGCTACACTTAGAAAATGAAAACAGTGTTTTTCTACTAAGAAACCAGCAACACAATACACATTCATTCATGTTATATGGTCCTGGCATCTGCCATCTGTAGCACACAAGCAAATTCCCCTAATTACTGACATCTCCCTAGGAAGATGTGTGTGTCTCCTGTGTTCTCTCTGTGTATTTTGCACTTTCCTTTTCATCAGCTCCCTTGTAGACCAAAAGTTACAATTCTGCCAGGTGAGCTTAACAGATGCCATTTTCTGACCCAGCCAGGAAAAGATCTGCTACTTTGTTTCTGGCTGGAAATACTTCTTTCTGTACTGTGCAAGATTTGTGTTTTTCAAATGGAAGCACCAGCTTGCAGTTCATGTGCCAGGTTACAATCCTTATCAAAATTAGATCATTTATTCCTGGTACACCTAAGGTATATCAATCAAAGGCATGTAATGCATGCCAAAAATCTAATCCATGAAAACAATGCTTAGTGAGAAATGTGATGGAGTCAGGTAAAGAGAAACTAGGGAAAGCAGCTCTCAATGTTAGTGAGCACCAACAAGCACTAACAACTGGACACAAGCCAGGATCTAGAGACACATCCAAGGTCAAAGCCAAATGACATGATGAAGAAAGCAAAAGATGTGAACTCAGAAGATATAAAACCTGTCTATACAGTTTGGTTATTTCTGAAAAAATTCTGTGAAAATTCCGTTGCTAACCCTGCTTTAACATCTCTTTTTAAAAGATCTTAAAATCCAAGCCCACTGTTTTTGTCATCTTGATAGTTTTTCACTATCTGTTTCCCCAATTTACTCCAATCTTTTTACTTTCAGCTATCTTTTTTACTGGCATTTTCTTCCTGTTCTTTAGAATTCATTGAGTCCCTTCATTTGTACACCATCATTGTGCTTATGATCTTTATCTTACAAAGCTAAAGTTTATTTAGCCATTCCAAAAATATCTATAAGGTGTTCATCATGCCCCAGTTGTCATTTAGTTATGGTTCCTTTTTTTTTTTTTCTTTCTACTGAGATATAAAATCCCAAGGATAGGCATTTAGTAATATAAATTTATTTTTATATCCCCTATATCCTCTGTGTGCTTCCCTGGTGGCTCAGAGGTTAAAGCGTCTGCTTAGAATGCAGGAGACCCAGGTTCGATCCCTGGGTTGGGAAGACCCCCTGGAGAAGGAAATGGAAACCCACTCCAGTACTCTTGCCTGGAGAATCCCATGGAGGGAGGAGCCTGATAGGCTACAGTCCATGGGGTCGCAAAGAGTCAGACACGACTGAGCGACTTCACTTCACTTCACTATATCCTCTAGTATAGAATAGGATACAAAATGAGAATTTAGTAAGAACTTTTCAATTAAGGGAAATTTAAGATGGAATTATAAGCCGATAAGAGTGAGATAAGTATTACAATTTAAACCAAATATATAGCAAGTATTTTGTATTTTGGAAGTCTATATATAATAGTAGCAATATATTTCCTGGTAGAATTGCAAGGTAAGTTCTAAACTAGGACCATAGCATTTGATATGCTAAGGAAGAGGACAGAATTAGAGCCAGAGAAGAACTATCAGAACCATGACTAATTGGACATAAGAAATAAATTAGAAGCTTTTACTGAATGATTTCTAAGCTTAGGAATGGATGGCAGAACAAGTGCTTGTATCATGAATCAACTTTTTATTTTTGTTATGCCCTATCTTTCAAACACACAGATGAAACTTTCAGCATCACTGAGTTTTATTCCCTTTCAGCTTCACTATCCAAGATGGATAAACTTTTCATTCAGCATTTATTTAGCAACTATTTACTAAATGAATGAGAAGAGAAGAAACCAAACAGTCACAAAGATGCATCAGACCTAGGTGGCAATTTAGTCAGATGGATAGTATTTAAACCAGGGAAACTGGCACAGGTACATATTCACAAAGTGCTATGAAAACACTTTTTAAGGTTTTACAAAAGGAAGAGCGATATTTGCATTTGACCGTTGAAGAAAAAGCAGCAGTGAGCTGAGTAGTGGACATTCTAGCTAAAGGAAACTGCCTCTGTCAGCAGCTCAGAAAGAGCACCCTACGTTTAGGCAAATTCCCATGTTCCAGCCTTCCCTAGCTCTTCCTTCTCCTAACAAAAGGACAATGTTCAGCTAAGTCATAAGATTATTATGCTTTGTACAGGAAGTCAAGCTAAGAAATATACTGAATTTAAATAAAATCAACTCACAATATTAAACCTCCCAAAGTCAAAATGATAAGTTATAATTTGCACTTGAGTTTTGACTTCATTTCTCAATTTTATACCATGTGCATAAATAGTATACAATAATAACATAGAACTTTCACTTTTTCAAAGTCCTTTGAGAAACTATACCACAAAACTGGGTCAAAAAAGTTTGACAAAAATTACTTAAAGTTTTTCAAAATACAGTTCACTTATCTCCAAGCAACATTTAAATATATATATTTTTAATATATTGAATAGTTGTATATCATCATAGGGACATTCTAATAGTGAATTAACTGTTTTACATGACAATTTTTCTCAAAAATACAAATTCATAGAGACAATGAAGAAATTGAAACACATAAAATAAGATCTCTATCTTATTGATATATTGTGTTATGTTTTTGAAGATTTTGTCCAATATAAAACAAAAAAAAAATTTCCTAAGACTAAATTTTAGCTTCTTGCTAGATTTCTACTTAACATTCTTTCCACATGAAATGAAGGTAGGGAAGGGACTATACTAAATTTGAGCTATAATAGCCTAAATTCTTCAAATTTTGAGAAGTCTTAAGCTAAAAGATATGTGTAATCACTTTGAATTTCCTGTTTCCACAGGGTACAGAGCTCCTCCCATTAATGAGGAAGTTGTAACAGCCTAATCTTTGTGCTGAGTGTTGAATTACATGATAACCAAAGGTAAATTGAGAAAGAACTGGGAAAATTGGCAACTAAACAATCAAAGCTATTACTCTCTTTCTTCTTGACAAACTCTCCAAAGGGTAGAATGTATAAGAAACTTTCTTAAGCTTTATGATTTTCATTTCCTTTATATTTTCTTCATGACAACTCTCTACTGTCCTCGCAGTAGGACTTTCAAAATGAATGTGATCAAGCAAATCTTTAAGGAGGCAGAAAGAAAGCAGAATACCAGTTTTCTGCTTCACATCACCCACCAGATTCCCTCCTTGTTATCTACCTTTATTACAATATCTTACCAGCTGAGCAGGTAGGGGAATGGTTTTACCCTGAGGGTCATTGATCCCACTTAGCACAATGTGAAAACTTCTCTCTAACCTGCTATGGCAAGTTATCTGGTAACAATCCCAGCTCAGGATCACTGGTACAACTAGAATCAATACAGCTGTCAGACACAACTGAGAGAAGCTGTTTTCTACACGCATTCACTGTGTTCACATGGTTGGTTGTTTTCATTTGTGTTCATCTATTTCTATTCTAACAATGCTTGAACACAGTCCTTTCATAAATGAGGTAAGTGAGAGCCACCAAAACAGGCACTGGAAAATTAAGCTATATATTCTCTATGTTGATAATTTCAATATGCACAGCAATTGTGATTTTTATTTATTAATAGCAATCATTTCCAAATCAATGGGGTGATAAATATTTCATGGTTAGAGGAAATTTCAGTACTGACACTGTATGCTTGGGATCATCTTATTTTCTTTCTTTTCCAGTTACGTACAAATAAAATAGAAGGATTTTCAAAAGCTTCCTGCCTACTGGTCTCTGACATGTTCCACAGTCACTTAAATCCAAAACATCTGCCATCAACCAAGATTTCTTCTTCGCAATGGAGGTAACTAAAGATGGCCATGTTTTCTGTGATTTGTTTTTGCTGACTGATTGGGAAATGTCCCTCCCTCACTCTTTGGGTTTACATGATTCACTGTGCTGTATTATGCATTATGCACTGAAGCTACAGTCTCATGGTCTTTTTTATTGCATCATCATTCTTAGCCTGCTCAGCAACTGCCTTTCACTCTGTGTTCTGATTTCCTAATTTATCTCTCTATCTCTGCTGATCCCAGAGTCTCAATGATCTGTCTGCTTTCTACCCTAAGCATATCATGAATAGATACTTGTCTTGCTGTCATCATTTTGAGTGCAAATTAGAATAATGGTTGTAATTTTTTTAGACCTTTCTATACGCCAGATACTTGACATACATTATCTAATGTAATCCTCAAAAATAAAAATATATGAAGGAGGTATTGATATTAGCCTCTTTTAGAGGTGAGAAAACAAGAGCAGAGAAAATATTTATATTAAAAACAGTTACAGATCTAATAAATGGCTCAAGCCTGTCAGACACCAGAGTCTACACTTCTGCTTGTTAATCTCAACAATGTGAGGAATAGTTCCTAGTTAAAGTGAGACTAGGAACATGTATCCCATTCTCTGAATATTTTCTGACTTCTTTGAAAACTTGCCAACCTATCCTATATCTAAAGAAATAATAATATGCCTAATAAGCAACAATGTGGCTCTTGGATAAATTATTAATATTGATAGGGAAATCAAAATTATATTTTAGCGTTTTAAAATATTGTATTTCTTCCTTCTCATTCATGGGCTTATACTGCATTTATAGTTAGGTTTTTTTTTTTTTTTTCAAAGAAAACCTAGTTGTATTCTTTATTATTGAAATTATAGAAGGCCCATCACCACCTCCTTCTAGAGTTTGGACGATTTCACAGATTAAAACAGGAGTTCCACAGATAGAGCTTAAAATACAAACACTGTTACTGACAGAATTACTGTCAGATTCTGCTGGGTTAGTTAGAATTAGGCTGAGTCTTCCTTCAATCTGGGACAGTGGTCCCTGTGAAGCCTCAAAGCAGTGGTTTTCCATTAGGAGTGATCCTCCTCTCTGGCAATATCTGTAGAAAGTTTTTGGTCATCACAAGTTGGAGAGAGTCACTGGCATCTAGTGGGTAAAATAAGCCAAGGATGTTGCTTAACATTATACAATGCACAAGACAATGGGCCTAACAAAAAAATTACATGTTTAAAATGTCAGGGGTGGTTGACAATCTCTGAGTGAAGTTTATGAAAGGGACTGGCATAGAGTACAATACATTTTCTCTGGAAGAAGGCAGATCCATAAGGGAAGGAAGAGTGATGATACTAACTGCATTTAACCTAGTTCCTGCTTTACAAAGTATCATCAATTAGACAATTCACACATCTTGCCTTGGTAAGGAAGAAGGGAAGAAGCTAAAAGGGTCAAACTGTGTTACACTAATTTTTGTCCTCAACAGAGAAATGCTAACTCTAACACCTATTAAAATAATGTGACTTGTTCACATTTTCTAAATAAATTCTAATGGCATAGAACCAAGATAATATGAAGGTAGTTTGACTTTATATCATAGATCTGTTTAATCCATGCTCAGAAGAATAATGAAGATTTTATTCATATTTATTCATATTTAGGTCTATTCATTTAGCAATGAATAATTGCAATGGGTATTTTTATCAATGCTATCTATCTTTTTAAGCTCTATATAAGTACATACATAACACTATTCTTATGTGGAAGAAAAAAGAAAAACTAATATAGTTTGAATAATGCATATTTGCTTTATTGATTAAACAATTCACATTGAATTTGACTAGTTACTATAATGTTCCAAAAGCACTTAATTAACCCTCTTGTTAGATTTAAATAAGGGAGGAGAACCAAAAAAGGAGGGCAGATAGGCAGTCATTTAAAACCATAAAAATTGAGGCTCAGTTTGCTAGAGCAAAATTAAAGATAGATCAAAACAGATGCTTCTAAATTTACTCAATTCTTTTATTTTTCTGACCCTTCTCCCACTTTTATAATCTGAAGCATGTCAGCTTTTCCTTTCCTTATCTTTCTTCTTTGCATCTGAAAAGAGGCCAGTGTTCTGATTGTTTTAGTGTACTGTCAGATGCTAGATATGTTTCTCTTCTCCATTGTTTTGATATCTGTATAAAATAATCTAGCAGATTAGCTACAACAAGTAAATATTAAAATGGGAACCTGTCCTTGACGCCACCAGGTCACATCAGAAATATTTGCTATTCTTGAAAGAAGAATAATAGCATAATTTTTCATTTTAAAACTATAACAAAAAGACCAAATCCCAAAGCAGAGGTACATTCTAATAATACCAGTTGATGCTTTTGAACTGTGGTGCTGGAGAAGACTCTTGAGAGTCCCTTGGACTCCAAGGAGATCCAATCAGTCCATTCTAAAGGAGATCAGTCCTGGGTGTTCTTTGGAAAGACGGATGTTGAAGCTGAAACTTCAATACTTTGGCCACCTGATATGAAGAGCTGACTCATTTGAAAAGATCCTGATGCTGGGAAAGATTGAGGGCAGGAAAGGAAGGGAATGACAGAGGATGAGATGATTGGATGGCATCATTGACTCAATGGACATGAGTTTGGGTAAACTCCAGGAGCTGGTGATGGAAAAGGAGGCTTGGCGAGCTGCAGTTCATGGGGTTGCAGAGTCAAACACAACTAAGCTACTGAAGTGAACTGAACTGAACTGAATGTTTAACATTATTAATTAAGCAGTTACAATAAACCACATATTATGTAGTTAAAATTTTATACATTATGTCATTGTATCCTTTTATCCTATCTCTGAAAAAAGTTCTGAATTGTCTCCATTTTACAGATAAAGAAACTTGTCCAGTGACAAGCAGAGTACCCTGGGATCCAGACTCAAGTTTGTTGACTGTATATTCTATCATTTTAACCACTTAATGAAAACAAATTCATTAAAGAATAATCATAAGAACAAATATTTGGGGGATTAATTCACCCCTAAATTTAAGGAAACCAATAATATCTGGTTCCTTGTTGTGTTATAAGCCTTAATTACACCTAAACAGTTTCCATCAATTTAATTAAATTTCAATCAATTTAATTTTAAGTAAATATAAATTATTTTTCCCAAGTGAGAGGAAAGAGTCTTTATGTTTCGTGGTATCTAGTAACTCCCAGATGATCTGCTTGGGCAACAGAAAAAAAGGGAGAGTCACTGAATAAGAAATAATATAAAGAAGGATAATTCTACTTTTAGAGAAAGATGAATTCAGTTTAGAAATGCTGACTCAAGTACGTTGTGTATAAATATTGTTTTTGAGGATTTGGGAACACCTTTCCTTTCAAAACAAAATCTGTTTTTCAAAAGTGAATCTCATATTACATAATTTTAGAAGGGTCACCCATTCTTCACCCCTTGCAAAAGGGTGGACACATGAATGAGGCTTCACCAAGCAGAGTACAAGATCTCTCTGCTTATAGCGATTTGTTTGAGGATAATAATGTAATGCAGTAGGGCCAGGTGAAGTTATCCCTTTAATTTTTATTGGTATTATCTGGGACAAGTGAATGGTATAACTAAGTACTATGATGTAGACCTCAAGCTGCCCAAAAATTACCTTTGCCATCATGTTATAGAGTCTTCTGGTTATTTCACTTTCACAAAAAAAGAAGAGAAAGATAGACTGACTCATCACTTGAAACTAGTACTAAAAAATGCACAAAAGTAGATTTTAAATTATGATAATCAAGAAATTCCTTTAAAAAATAATTTGAATTGTATACTTGTAACTTGCAATTAAAAGTGCTAACACATAAAACCTGGGATAACACAAAAGTGGCAATATTATCACTATCACTGGTCTCCACCCAGATGAAGATGAAGTCGTACCCACTTTGCCCATATAGTGGGATACAAATTCCAGACTGTTCAACTACATCTACCTCACACTGAAACATCAGCTCTCCTGCTTTCAACTTAGTTATCATGGTTTATTTGAAGGCATGCCATATCACTTTGCAACTCTCCCAAAATGATCAACACAATTCTTCCATCTTTCCTGATGACTTCAACACCTGTCTCACCTGCTTCTTCCTTTCAGGCTTAATCATTTATAGTTCCTTTAATAACAATGTCAATGATTTATTAAACTCCTCAATCTAGTCACCATTATCATGCAATTTTGTCCTTTTTAACCAGCTGACTTTTAACTTTACATCACTCCACTTTCCTAGCAGAATTTTCACATTTGTCATGATCATCTCCTGATGACATGCGTGTGCATATGCCCAGTCATGTCTGCTAGGCTCCTCTGTCCATGGGATTTCCCAGACAAGAATACTGGAGTGTGTTGCTATTTCCTTCTACAGGATATCTTCCCGACCCAGGGATCAACCCCATATTTGTTTCTTTCAGTTCTTACTATAAATTTCTTCTCATCAACAGTCTTCAAATTATACTTAATTTCATTTTTCAAACTCAAATTTCTACTAAAATATTCCATTATTACTATTATTATTCTTACCATACTAAGTATTCCTTTTTAATTTTACCACTTCATTTGTTTATTCATTCCTTTATTCTCTTTCTAGTCTGACTGGAAAATAGCTCAATATTTAACCTATTGACTCGACAGTTCCTTCCTCACTAATGGCATGCATCTCTCATTAATGATACTGATTTTACTTTTTCTTCCTAATATTTGTTTCCTTGTCTCCATATGCATTATTTCCACCCTGGTGTGACTATGTTAGTTGTTGTTTGACTTCTTAGTCTCCCCATATTTATTCTTGCCTCATTATTATTCTATTCCTCACACTTAGGTTGTTTTTTTAATGAAGTATTTTGATGTCATCTCCTGTTTAAGACTTATTAATTTCTTCTCATTACTTCTAGGAAAAACAAACAAACAAACAAACACATAAATCTTTACTATGACCACCAGGACTCATAAATTTGACCATTACCTCTATACCTTTTTTTTTCTCTAATCTTGGGCCTCCCCGGTGGCTCAGCAGTAAAGAATCTGCCTGTGATGCAGAAGGTGAAGGAGAAGTAGGTTAGATCCTTGGGTCAGGGAGATCCCCTGGAGGAGGGCATGTCATCCCATTTCAATATTCTTGCCAGGAGAAGTCCATGGACAGAGGAGCCTGACAAGCTACAGTCCATAGTGTAGCAAAGAGTCGTGCCTCTAATCTTACACCACATATTCGTTCTTTTTTTTTTTTTTAATAGACAAGGATTACAGCCATGCACTGTGTTTTATTGGAATAAAACATTTCATCATCACCATAATCAGTAAAATTTTAGTACTCATGCAAGCTAAAAAGTCTGCTAAGAATAAAGAGCCCTCGTGGTAGTCACAGATTAAAAAAAAAAAAACTAATTGAAGTAGATAATGATGTAAATAAATCTTTTTTGTCCCCTTTTCCATTTTTATCTCCCTAATCTTGGCTCCAGTTTTTTTTCCATTTCATAGTGACCTTGTTTTTACTTGTATCCTCTTTAAGATTCAAACATACTGTCATTCCTTCTTACTACTGCTTCTTTATGTAGTATTATTTTTTTTCCATTGGAATGCCCTCTCCTCTGCCCTAGTTAATCTAGTTAATTTCTGCTACTTAACTCTGATTCAACATTTGTATTTTTCTCCTACTTAGATGCTTAAGAAATCCTAAAACTGTTACCCAAGCTATGTCAGGTTTCTGTCTTTACATGAACTCCTATAACTGTTTTTTTTTTCCTTCTGCTTGCTTATCTCAGTTTGTATCATTATAAACACTGTTGATGATTGTTTAATATTTATCTACCCAACTCAGTAGAAATTCCTAAGCAGATAATTGCTAAATAAATAGTTAGAAGAATGGGAAAATTAGTTTGAAAACATTTTGTCCTAGGCACTGTACTATATACTGGATATGTAAAAAACTACAAGGAAAATATGGGCACATAAATGTATATTTGTGACCACATCAATGTGATAGTTCAGGTCCAGCTTAGTTAAGCTGAGGCTAATATGCATCCAGAAGAGAATCTCTTAACACAATCTGAGGACAAATGTAATGGGGAAAAGACTAGAATTGGAGATATTACTTAGAAAATGGAGAGGTATTGCTGTACCAATCTCCACAGCTTATACCTTTTCATTCTCGTCTCCCTGGGATGAATTGTTCTGATGGAAAAGATAATTCAGTGCTTCTCCACAATCAATCTTTGTTTAATTCGTTAAGCAGATTTTTACTGACTGCTTACTATGTGCCAGACAGTGTGCTAAATTTAAAATGTAGAAATGAATGAAATTGACTCTTTGTTTTCAAATATTTCCCAGTTCAGCCTGGTAGAAGCTTTTATGATACAATATGCTAAAAATATATGAAAGAGTGTCAGATAATATGGAAGCACTGTAGGGGACCTTTTAAACAGCCTGCTAGATTTGGGAAGCTTTTACTCATTTTTGTGAAAACTGAGGTGAGTCTGAAGATATACATAAGATTAAAAAGTTAGACAAAAGCATTCCAAGCAGATAGATGATTAAAAGATGAGCTTGAGGATATATAACCCATGTAGTTTCACTTTATGATATAGGGTATCTTAAGGAATATTTAGAAATAAGTCTAAGAAATTCACATTTGTCAATTGTTTTAGGGAAAAAAACTCATATATACGGGAAGACTATATTGGAAGACTGAGCATTTCAAGAAGATGTGTTAGTCTTACTAATCATGTAGAATTCTACTCAGAATGTTTCTGAGATAATGTGTTCCTTACATTTGCTCCTGCACCATCATGTGCTTGCCTCCATGTAATACACTGCAAGGTGTGTATCAAGCCTGTTTGTTTACAAGTAGGCAGTATAGGTTCAATGTATACTTTTATTTATTTATTTTTTGTTTAATAAACCTTTATTTTTATTATGATAAACCTATCTACTTCTGCTTTGTAAAAGAATGCATTTGGCTGTTCTTTGGTATGCAACAAATTATTGAAATTCTTAACATGCAGACATTTTTTTTTAATTTAAATTTTATTTTTTTTACTTTACAATGTATACTTTTAGATCAGTGAGCAAATGAGACAAAATGTCAATCAGTATGTAACAGAGATGTTTAGAGTCGTAACAGAGATGTTTAGAGTCTTAACATTGATTAATACAGTTTACATATTTACCTTTCAAGTCATGCTAAATCACACTTAAATTGATTTCTTTTTTCTACAGAAATATTATTTAATTTTCCTCTGGAAAACCTTTATATCATCCCAGTGGAACAAAGTCAGGAATTTGATAAAGATAAAAACACAAGGAAATATTGTTGAGTCAGTCTTCCTTCTTTCAAATTAACTGTATGTATATCAGATATCAGACTGACTCTTTGTTCCAATGAGAAAAGCAAATATTAAGTGAATGCAGTTTTTTTGCTAAGATAAAAAGTAATAAGTAATAAAGTATTAAGTTAAATAATTCATAGAGGTCAAGGGATTTTTCAGTGGTTGGGTTTGAGAAAAAGTAATAAATATCTTTATTCATGTAATGTTACTTTCAAAGGTACAAAAGAAAATGTAGAGATACTGTTTGTTTCTAAACATCTTTATTTTGTTATTCTACCTTAATAAAAATTTTCCTACTAATTTATTCAATCTGTCATAGTTAATCTGAATATCACATGAAATTTTAAGCAGATGTTATGTCATAAATATCCAGAGTATAAATATTAAAATTATGCTTACAAGCATAGAAAAGGTCTATTTTTATTTTAAGTAATTAGCACATTTTTGGAATGTTTTTATAAATACTTCTCAACTATGAGAGAGCAGCAGCATGGATTATCCAAAGCTATGAATAAACCAGAAGGCATTTATCTACAATTTAGGGATATACTTTTTTGGTAACAGAACCACATTATAAATTTATGTTACTTAAGCAAAAACTCAAATTGGTTTACATTTCCTGGCTGAGCTGCAAGGTTAGTTGACGAGAAATATGTTGGGCTTTCGGAGTAAGAAAAAGCAGACCCATAGATAATAGAATTGTCATAATACTTTTCTCATCTCATTTTATTAGCTGCATTCCTGTATGATTTTGACCAAATTTTCTTTTCATTGACATTTAGATAGTTTATTTTCCATACATTATTTTTATTTGAATNTTTCGGAGTAAGAAAAAGCAGACCCATAGATAATAGAATTGTCATAATACTTTTCTCATCTCATTTTATTAGCTGCATTCCTGTATGATTTTGACCAAATTTTCTTTTCATTGACATTTAGATAGTTTATTTGCCATACATTATTTTTATTTGAATTACAAATATTTAAAATAAACAATGGTAGCAATCAATGGATATTTTCAGTATTAAATAAAAATTTCACATTTCCTGTGATAAAGCAAAATGTGTGCCTACAAGCAATAATGTTGAAGGATAAATAAATAGCAAGTTATGCTCAATGCATGCTGTCAATAAAGATTATCTTTGAAGATAAATTCATTAATTCCTTTTTGTTTATTTGTCTAAAACTATTAAATGTATGTTAACTCATAGAAGATTACATTGAGATCTGGAAATATAGTAATTGTTAAAATATCTGTCTCTACAGAGCTTACCTTCTGGAGGTAAACTTCTTTGTCTAAATGAGATAAAGTACAAGCGAAAATAACTTTGTATAAAGAATTCTAGGTGTTATAATATTTCATAGCTCAGTTATTTACATGCTGATATCATTCTTATTTCATTTTAGAACAAAATATGTATCCACTTATTGGAATAGAAGATGGAGTAGTGGGTGAGAATGGAAGGGGAAGCACAGATGTAGAAAAATGCTATTTCAGGAAGGAAGCTGAGAATTTCATATTAAGGTACATATTAGAGTGAGTATGGTGTGTTATTTCTAATTAGCTATGTAAATACTTGTTTCCACTGCTGGTGCATAACTAGGGGATAGAGATGGTTTTTAAGATATCTATTCAGAGAGTGGATTTACAGAAGCCATGGGAAGAATGAATATAGAAGACTGACAAGATGCAGTAGTAAGCCTGCACAAATGTTTGGAATTCGAGTTAATTGATTAATATAAGGAAAGTGCTCTCTAAAGAAAATATAACCAGTCAAAAATAGCAGGTAGAGTTAGGTACTTGAGCTAAGATTCTACTCCTTGACTGAAACTAGAAACAGGAAGAAGAGAGAGAACTGAAACAGATAAACATGGACTTTTGTTTTATTCTGTAGACTGAGTCAGTTTACCTGTAGAAGAATGAATTCCAAGTGTAGTTATCATTAAAGAAGTGGGCCCCACTGTTCTGGAGTCAGCCAGAGATGGGATGAGGGTTTGCTAGCAATACTAGATTACTAATAGGCATATCATCATTTCTTTCAGACATTAATTACCTCAATTAACCTCAAAAGTTTTATTAGGAAATTTTTAATGTCACCCCTCAAGAAAACATGAATGTAGTCATGATGGGAAAGTCAGAATATTTGGGGGATATTAACCATTAGACTTTTCAAATTATACATGAGAAAGGGGCTCATTGACTTATAAGACTGTATACTTCTAGGGATGTTATACTAGCTCTGAATGTGTCTGAATGTGTTTTGAGGACACACTCAGAAGCATAGAGTTCCTGTTATATGAAACACACTTCTGCCATTATCTGACCTGAACCTATAAATATGATAAACAATAGAATACAGGTAGACTTTTTTTGTTTCTTCCAAGTTACATCTGTTATTCTGGCAATTCAAACACATAAAAGTAACAAAGATAGTTACTAGTGCATTATAGCTTTCTCCTTGGAAAAAAAGCCTAGCGAGCATATTAAAAGCAGAGATGTTACTTTGCCCACAAAGATCTGTCTTGTCAAACTATGGTTTTTCCAGTAGTCATGTATGGATTTGAGAGTTAGACTATAAAGAAGCTGAGGGCCGAAGTATTGATACTTTGGAACTGTAGTGTTGGAGAAGACTCTTGAGAGTCTCTTGGACTGTAAGATCAAACCAGTCCATCCTAAAGGAAATCAGTCCTGAATATTCATTGGAAGGACTGATGCTGAAGCTGAAGCTCCATAATTTAGCCACTTGATGAGAAGAGCTGACTCATTGGAAAAGACCCTGATTCTCGGAAAGATTGAAGGCAGGAGTGTTGGGGTCCTTTAATGGACTGGGACCTGACAGACCAGAGTCAAAGATAAGAAAGTGAAAGAGAGAGAGAGGCTGAGACTCTCTGGTTTAAGCAGAAAACCAATAGTCTTTGACACAGGACTTGCATCTCTCATGAAGGCACAGGGCGCCCTCTTGAGGGAGATGAAGGCACAGGGTGCCTTCTGGAGAGAGTCTGAGAAGCCTGGGAAGGAGAGTGAACAAGACGGGTTTCTGCATTCCAGAGAGCTAGCCGAAGAGAGAGAGAAAAAGAGAAAGAAAGGAAAGACACGGCGACCCAAGCTCTGATGGAGCAAAGGTGCTTTATTTCCAGAAATGCAGGCTTGTATATCTTTAGTAAGATGATTACTCGGCTATTACACAGGATGAAATTTTATCAATAGCCACAATATAGATAGTCTAATACATACAAGGTCACTGACGCTGAAAATAGTCACTGCATGTCTCATCCCATGACCTCAGTCCTAAAAACTGCATGCAGCTTTACTCATTCTTGGACTAGGAACTGATATGGAACAGAGAATCATTGAGAAATAGAAAACAGCATGCAGGAATCCTCCTGTTAAATGTTCCCTGATACAGGAGAAGAAGGGGATGATAAAGAATGAGATGTTTGGATAGCATTACTGACTCAACGGACATGAGTTTGAGCAAGCTCCTGGAGATGGTGAAGGATGGGGAAGCCTGGTGTTCTACAGCCCATGGAGTTGCAGAGTCAGACGCAACTGAACAGAACAAAATAGGTGATCAGTTATCAGTAATAAGCTTCATTTTCTCCCCTCTTCCTTTCAACCTCCTTTCTTTTTAACATTTTTTCCCCCTCCTCCATTTCTTATCTGGAGTAGGAAATAGCAACCTATTCCAGTATTCTTACCTGGAAAATTCCATAGACAGAGGAGCCTGGTGGTTTGCAGTCCATGGGTTTGCAAGAGCTGGACATGATTAAGTGACTTTCACTTTTCACTTATTCCTTATCAGTAACACTGAAGTCAAATCTTTAAGACTTTTATCTTTCACACAAGGTTCAGTTCAGAAAATAGAAATTATTTTACTTAATTGGATCATAAATTAATTTAATGCAAAGAATTAAGAGTTAACCAAGTTTTTGGAAAGCATGGGCATGCTGCAGTCAGGAAGCCATCATTCTACTAATAATTTGATGTACCGCCAACTAGCTCCAATCCAGAATGCAAGAAGATGCTGTTCACACTGCAGCCCAAAGCTGGCCAACAGTGATTTTCAGTGCTCAGGAAGCTGGATACTAGACTTTGGAATGCTGAGTCTGGTGACCACAGTTTATCATATCTCATGATCTTGTTGCAAGAGAAAACAGCTCCAGGAGACAACTTCACCTCATTTTCACCTTTCAAGTTGAGTATGTGCGCAACTATTACAATACCTAACTTGCCTGCAGACCCAGGTAGGGTCTGTGAGAGAGTAAGAGAGAAGCGATGAAATTGAATGAGGCTGGACTACAGCTTGGACAAGCCATATCAGATGTCTATGACAAGCTAGTATAGTAATGTGTGTTGACCACCCAGCTGTTTTTTGGGTTTTTTTATCATTCATGGTTTTTATTAAATTTATGTCTTATGTTTGTGCTTACCTCTTCCCAAACTTCCTAAATCTCTTATACATCTTTTATGTAAGTCCAGTAGCATACTGCTGTTGCCTGGCATATTTACTGTATCATTAACTCAACATAAGGAATACTCCTCTACAATTTAGGGAAGAAATATACTATAAGGTTAACTCCAAACTTAGGTACCTAAATGAATGATTACTTATTATAGTCCTAGAGATAACTGACATGTTATTTCATCAGAATATTTGCTTTGAATAAGGGTAATTTGTATACTTCTTATGCTAATCTGTATTAAAATTATTGATTCATTAATATGATCAAAGTTGGATTATCAAGAAATGTTTCTTGAATTTTCACTTGTTCATAAATTGACTTTTCAAATGAAAAGTCATTTATTGCTCAAATTTTTTTCTCATATATTTAGTATCACAGACCTTTAAGTTTTCAAGAAAAGTTAGCAAAAATTATTTTAAAAAATCAGCAAATATCATTTGCATAACCCACATAGTTCATCTCTTAGTCTTCTTTTTACTGAAATTGTATTTCCTTTGCATATGCTTTAACTATACATAGGTTCATATTTCCTATTTTATTTATAAAGGGTTAAACTTGATTTCACAATACAAATTAAAACTTTATTCATTTTAATNATGCTTGGGGCTGATGCACGGGGATGATCCAGAAAGACGTTGTGGGGTGGGAGGTGGGAGGGGGATTCAGGATTGGGAGCTCGTATACACCTGTGGTGGATTCATGTCAATGTATGGCAAAGCCAATAGAGTATTGTAAAGTAAAATAAAGTTAAAAAAAAAAAAAAGACCTAACAGCATAAAAATCAATCAAGATATAATAGTAGAAATAGGAAAAAAATAAAAGGGAATAAATAAAAAAGATACAGAAAGTATATATTATAGAAAACATAGGATATCATGTGAGGGAGAATCTAAGAGGTCATTTGGGTAGTGTGTTTCTCCTTCTACAGATGGGGAAAATAAAGAAAACAGAATAAGTTCTGAGCCACATATTAATAATGAAAGCAAGACTCAAAATGGAGTCTCCTGCATTGATTTTAAGGGTTCCTGAATACTATATCCTCAAAATAAAACACCTCAAAATAAAATACCTTCTGCTAAAAAAAAATATATATATATATGTATATATATATTCTAGGTATTTTTATTACTCTTTTATTATTCTAAATCTTTTTATTAAAAATATTTTAACTGTATTTTCTTCTGTTTTTGCTTGTGTCTAAAATTTAGTTGGCTTCTGTACAGTAAACTTACTCTTACCGTCTTTGTAGAATTTTGGATTTTAAAAATCTGTGTGTGTGTGTGTGTGTGTGTGTGTGTGCATGTGCATGCTAAGTCCAACTCTTGTAACCCAATGGACTTTACAACTCAGTAGCCCAGCAGGTTCCACTGTCCATGGGGTTCTCCAGGCAAGAATACTGGAGTGGGTTGCCATGTCCTTCTCCAGGGGATCTTCTCAACCCAGGAATCAAACCTGCATCTTTTATGTCTCCTGAATTGACAGGCAGGTTCTTTATCACCAGCACCACCTGGGAAGCCCCAACCCCAAATATTTGTGTATATATATATATACATATACATATACTATATATATTTGATTATTTTTATGCCATTTTCATCCTGTCATATTATCATAATTTTATTTTCTTGTCATTTTGTGCAGGCTAGCACTACAAGTAAAAGGCTGAAAATTAGTGAGGATAATGGACATCTTTGTTTTGCTTCTTAAGGGAATGTGCCTCTCATTTCATCACTATATGCACTTTTTTTGATAGGTATTTGTTTTGTAACTACCAAGTAGCCAGTTAAGAAAGTTTCATGCTATGAAGATTCAACAATCTTTTTGTCACAAATGTTATTACATGGTTTGATATTTTCACAAATTCAAGAAAATGTATGTTGTTTTGTAGACACCAGAATTGGATTTAACTCTTTGTTCTCCTACAATGTGCCTAAGTGAGCATACATTTCCAGGCCTACCAATCTCTCAATCATTTTATACTATAAGTCAGATAATCAGGGGAAGATTTACTCAAATAAAATCACTTGTAAGAATCAATTGATCAATAAGAATAATCAAATAATGATACCCTCCGTGTTCACCTCTGAAGAAGACTAACTCTTTAACCTCTGATTCCTAAACACTTTCTATACATTTAGCATTCTACTCTGTTCTGGGAGACTGTGAGCTTAGGTTTTTCTCACCACAGTAATCAGTGAAGTCAATTTTTCTTATTACAGATATCGAAGTGTCATTGTTTGAACACTGCTTCAATTGCAATGATTATACTTAAAACAAGTCAACTTGTTAATAAAATGAACATATATTAAAATTACTATTCTAATAGCAGAAAGCAAGGAGGAACTAAAGATCTTCTTGAAGGTGAAGAAATAAAAGAGCAGGCTTAAAACTAAATATTAAAAAAAAGCTAAGATCATGGCATTTGGCCCATTAATTCACTGCAAATAGATGGGAAAAGGTGGAAATGGTGAAAGATTTCCTCTTCTTCAGCTCTAAAATCACTGTGGACAGTGACTATATCCATGAAATCAGAAGATGTTTGCTTTTTGGCAGGAAAGCTGTGACAAACTTAGACAGTGTGTTGGCAAGCAGAGATTACTCTGCCAAAAAGGTCCATATAGACAAAGCTATGGTCTTCCAAGTGGTCATGTATAGTTGTGAGAGTTGGACTGTAAATAAGGTGGAGCAATAAAAAATTAATGGCTTCTAATTGTAGTGCTAAAAGAGACTCTTGATTGTCTCTTGGATAGCAAAGAGAGCAGTGGTACATATACACAATGGAGTATTACTCAGCCATTAAAAAGAATACATTTGAATCAGTTCCAATGAAGTGGATGAAACTGGAACCTATTATACAGAGTGAAGTAAGCCAGAAAGAAAAACACCAATACAGGATATAAAATTAATACACAGAAATCCCTTGGAATCCTATACACTAAACAATGAAAAATCAGAAAGGGAAATTAAGGAAACAATCCAACTCACCATTGCAAAAAAGTAAAATAAAATACTTTTCACTGAAAGAGACAAAATCCTATATGCAAGAAACTACAAAACACTGATGAAAGAAATAAAAGATGACACAGTTGGCAAGATATACCATGTTCTTGGATTGGAAGAATCAATATACTGAAAATGACTACACTACTCAAAGCAATCTATAGATTCAGTGCAATCCCTATCAAACTACCAACAGTTTTTTTTCCTCAGTACTGGAACAAATAATTTCACGATTTGTATGGAAACACAAAAGACCCTGAAAAGCCAAAGCAATCTTAAGAAAGAAGGATGGAACTAGAGGAATCAATCTTCTTGACTTCAGTCTATACTACAAAGCTGCAGTATGGTACTGGCACAAAAACAGAAACTGAGGAACATAGCCCAGAGATAAATCCATGCACCTATGGACAACTTAAATTTGACAAAGGAGGCAAAAATATACAATGGAGAAAAGACAGTCTCTTCAATAAATATGCTGGAAACACTGGTCAACTACGTGTAAAAGAATGAAATTAGAATACTTTCTAACACTGTACAAAAAAAAAACTCAAAATGGATTAAAAACCTACATGTAAGATCAGTTCAGTTCAGTCACTAGGAAACTATAGAACTCTTAAAGGAAAACAGACAGAACACTCTGAAATAAATCACAGAAAGATCCTCTATGACCCATCTTCTAGAGTAATGGAAATAAAAACAAAAGTAAACAAATAGGACCTAATTAAACTTAAAAGCTTTTGCACAACAAAGGAAATTGTAAACAAGGTGAAAAGACAACCTCCAGAATAGGAGAATATAATAACAAATAAAACAACTAAAAAGCAATTAGTCTCCAATATATACTTTGATTATTTTCAAACACAACATCAACCTTATCAGTGCTATAGTGAGCACTGTATGTGATGTTTACTTTCTTTATGCAGAGATAATTGGATAACCCAGTATCTCAGATCATTTCAAGTACCTTTCATTTTCTGCTATCATCAGAATCAGTCTTCAATCATTCATGCACAAATGGAAAGGACAGAGAAATTAATGACTCTTGGCTACACCTGACCAATGAGAACAGATGGCTATGTACTCCCCCTTGCTTCCCCTGGGTGAGGATTCTCAGACCCAGCAGTATTTACCCAGAGCTTATTAATGCTTTAGTTGGCTGTAACCCTCTTTCAGTTTCATTGCACTTGTCCTGTTCTGCTACACGCAACCACATTCTCACAGAGGTATCACATACAAGGCTTTAGGTCTGGTTCTAAGGAAACCCAGGTTAAGGAATTTTTATAATATTTCTCTAATTTCTCTATTTTTGTGTTAATTGTGCAGTTTTATTTTTATAAATCAATTTTGTCTTAGTTTTAAAACTTATGGACATAAAATTGTTAACTGTGCTTTATTAAAAGGACACTTTATTTAGTCACTTAGATGAACCACAGATTTGTATATTTTTAAATAAAAAAAGAAACTTCAATTAAACTTTGAAATATTATTGATTGTAATATATTTTGATTTCAGAGATGTTAAAATATAAGAATAAGTGCATTTTAAATTTCAAAATCTCACATTGATATTTATAATTTTTATCCTTTTAGTTTATTTTTCTATGTATGTTTTAAGTCTTTTTAAAAATAAGACTCTAGTTTTATTGGTACAAAATATTATGTTTTTGCTTTCTCTTGTGGTTTTATCTTCCTCAATTATTATCTTAAGATAGTTCTTCAGATCATTTTCTGTCTTCTCATGTTGTACTCTAACTTCTTTAACTCTTAGTCATCTTTCCCCTAATATAAGCTTATGGGAAAAAAAAAAAGTCTCCTCTAAATAGTTTTATCCAACAAATTCTGGTATGTAATTTGGGCTACATATTGATTCTAAAGTTTTATCTATTATGACTTAGTGTTTGACATATAAGCTACTTATATATCCATTAAAATTTTCAACACATGATATTTTTTAAAGTTAGCTTTCAATAGGTAAATATAATATTTATAATGTGATTTGGGGACATGTTCTGAATTATACTATTTCTTTGTCATTCACTGAGAGTCATTTTTGTGACATTAAGTAAGTATATTATTATTTCTTAACACTTATAAATGTTCTGTGTAGGCTTGAAAATATGTTTATTCCCAAATTCATGGACTAAAAATTTTATTTTCTTATATTTTTGGTCTCTCCTTTTTAAACTTATATTAGGTACATATATTGTGCCTTTCATATTTTCTCTCTTTACCTTTTTTTTTTTAATTTTTAATTTGCTTTACAATACTGTATTGGTTTTGCCATACTTTGGCATGTTTTTATTTTCTATAGTTTTCTATAGTTATATCTTCTACTTAATTAATTCTCTGTTTAGTCATGTTTAAAATAGGCTCTTTTCTATTTTATCTATCCATTGAGGGTTTGTGGGGAATTTTGGTGTATATATAGCATTTAGAGAAGTTCAATTTCATTGAATTTTGGTCCTATTTATTAATTCTGTGTTTTTTATATTTAATATTCATTATTTTAAAGTCTGTATATAATTTTTTTACTGCATAAATATCTTCTTTGTTTAGTCTAAAAATTCTTGCTCTTAAAAGACAGTTCAAATATTGTGGCTATTTTGGGTTGTGAGTTCATATTCAGTGAGACTTTGTGGAAATTCTCTATACTCTGAATTAAATGCTGTTTATCCAGAATACTTTTTTCATGTCTCTGTCACTTTTGACCCCACTGGACATCACTTTTATATTAATTTGTTGACTTTGCTGTTTCTAGATAATGCAAGAGATGGAATATTTACTCACATAAGGATACATCTATTTATTAGTTCTCAGGAAAAACTTTTAATTTACATGTTAATGCCAAGAAAAAGATAATTCCCCTCATTTTCTATATGTCAAAGATCAGGGTTTTTTTTAAGTCAACTTTTAAATGATAAGGCTTTGCTAGTGGCACAGATGGCAAATCATCTGTCTGCAATTCAGGAGACCTGGGTTCCATCCCTGGAGAAGGAAATAGCAATCCATTCCTGTACTCTTGCCTGGAAAATCCCATGGACAGAGGGGCCTGATAGGCTACAATCCATGGGATTGCAGAGTCAGACACAACAGAGTGAATTCACTTTCACTTTTCAGTCTTTTGCTACTGCTACTGTTAAGTCTCTTCAGTTGTGTCCACTCTGTGCGAATCCCTAAACGTTAGCTCACCAGGCTCCGCCGTCCCTGGGGTTCTCCAGGCAAGAACACTGGAGTGGGTTGCCGTTTCCTTCTCCATTTCAGTCCTTGATGATATGATCCTCTAATTGTTCTGATTTTCAGTTACCCGCAATGTAATGACCAAGCCTTACCTATTGTATGGCGATAAGCACAAAAATTTTTGTCACTGAGACTGAAACACCCAACTCCAATCCATAAGCTCTTCAAACAACTGCTGCTGCTGCTAAGTCGCTTCAGTCGAGTCTGACTCTGCGCGACCCCACAGACGGCAGCCCACTGGGCTCCGTCATCCCTGGGATTCTCCAGGCAAGAAAACTGGAGTGGGTTGCCATTTCCTTCTCCAATGCATGAAAGTGAGAAGTGAAAGTGAAGTCGCTCAGTCGTGTCTGACTCAGCGACCCCATGGACTGCAGCCTACCAGGCTCCTCCATCCGGTTTCCAGGCAAAAGTACTGGAGTGGGATGCCATTGCCTTCTCCGCTTCAAACAACTGCAGTCTCTATTTTTTCTCACCAATTTAGTTTTCAGCTTCTTCTTTATATTTGATCTGTCAATATACCCATTCTGATATACTTGGCAATAGTTTTTAAATAATCTCTTTTGAACCTTTATGTGAAAGGGTATTTAGGACTTGAATTTTTTACCTAAGCATTGAAAAATAAAACTCAAATTCACTTATTTCATAAGTTCGTTTCAAAGTTTAATGAAATAAAATCCTCAGATACTTCACATTTTACCTGATGTGGATGAAAAATATCTTAATTATGTCCTTAAATAGTAGAACTACACAATAGGTTAGACACATAGATTCCCCAAAACCAAGCTATTATAAATCAGTGTATAATATGGAAATCTTCACTAGCTTTTCTGGTAGAAGATAATATAATTGCAGGCCTTTCTATCCAACCAAAATTAGCAGTTGCTATTTTTCTACCCCAGAGAAATGCATCTAATAGTAGTTTAGTGAAACTTCATCACTGCAAAATGTTGCTAGTATAAGAAAAAAAAAAAAACTCATATATTCAGAAAAATACTATGTTTAGCTCATTTATCCAGCCTATCAACCTCTAAATTTGACCATTTTTTATGTACAACTACAGCAATGAATTATGAAGTTAGGAATAATTAATGACATAGCCCTTTGATTTGTTCCTTATCACTAATGACTGTAGCCACCAACTAAAAGTGTCACTGAAATTAATTTTTAGACAGATATTATAAACGTATAATATTATAATGTGTTAAAGTCCTTGAGTAGAAAACAAATGCTAACAATTCAAAATCAAATACACAAATATAGAACTGGTGATTTAAGCAGCTTTAAATATAGTTGTTTGTGTAATTTTGTTCAAATGAGGTATCAAATCATATTTTTAAAGATATCACAGTGAACACTTATCATAATGATTAGTGACGTTTTTTTTTCCAGCTCTAAATCCACTCTTTCTTGCTTTGTCTTGTGTAATTGATGTTGCTCCACACCAAGGCATTATTTATTTGATATCTGGTACAATGTTTATCCCCAGATAACATTAAAAGGAATCTGGAATGAAAGGTAAAGGAGGTTTTCTTCTTGGTTCTGGTAGATTTTTTTCTTTTTTCTTCTGTTGGTCAGTGACTTGATGGACACCTATTAGGGGTGAACCTTCAGCAAGATTCACCAGTATCCCAACAGTCAGCTTTCTTGCTAATGGTATATGGGAAACCCAGTGGTACATGCTTTCCAGTTAGTTTCACATCACTGCAGAGTAGGATTGCTATATTTAGCAAATAAAACATAAGACATCTAGTTAAATTGGAATTTCAGTTTAACACTATTTTTACAATATTTGAGATATGCTACCTTTTTGAGACTTCCCTGGTGGCTCAGATGGTAAAAGCATCTGCCTACAATGCAGGAGACTTGGTTTCGATCCCTGGGTTGGGAAGATCCCCTGGAGAAGGAAATGGCAACCCACTCTAGTATTCTTGCCTGGAAAATCCCATGGACAGAGGAACCTGGCAGGCTACAGTCCATGGGGTTGCAGAGTCAAGACATGCCTGCGTGACTCCACTTGACTTGACTATACTAACATTTTACTCATTATGTATCTGATAATCAAATTTTACTCCGCATTTTCTATTTTATCTGGCAACCCTATGTCCAGTGGGAGTTTTCTGCATGTCAGCTGGGATAGCTGCATCCTGATTGGCAGCCGTCTGCTCAGCAGCTCTGATCTGCTATACCTTTGTGAACTTTGTTATCCAATGAGCCACAACCACATTTTCACCAACAAAGTCTGAATTTCATCCTGGTTTGGAGTGGAGGAGGATAGTTCTTCCAGTTCTTTCTTTCTCCATTGCATACCCTCCCTTGGCCTTCGATGTAGTACCTGATCTTTGCTTTTGTTATCTCTGTATATTTTAAAAAGTTGTTTTTTATTTAGCAATCATCTTTAATTAGTTATCATTATTTATATTGCATTTGCCCTGTGCCAATTACTGGAATGATTCTACTTCTTGACTGGATCCTGACTAATGCAGAATTAGTACCGGAAGTGGCCCTGGAGGTAAACCTTTAAAGATGAGATTCAGGGATTGGTTTGGTCCTATTCATGGGCATGTACACAGTGCTGATGTCCTGACCACTTGGACACAGGATGTTAATAATTCAAGGAAAACATTTGTATCACAATTAATCAAACTACAACCTATAGTTGATTCTGATGAAGTGCCAACTGAAGAACATGCCTTAGGAGCCTAAATGGTTATTGCATTGGCCATTAAGCAATCATGGTACATATAAGATTGTGTTATGAAAAGAGGCTGCCAAGTATACTGGAAAATTAAAAAAAAAATAAAATAAATGACAATCCCAAGTCCTTTAACCCTTGGTTCAACTCATGGTCTGAAAATCAAAGAACTTTTATGAAAGCCTTCATAAAATCTCGTTTATTTTAGTCATAGAGCTGATATTGCTTGAGAATCAAATACACCAACTGTGCAAAGTGGTAAGTAACATCACTTGAGTTCATAATAGGAATAAAACTTGGAATTGAAAACATTGGTTTGAACACAGATGCAAAGTCTACACCAAGCTCACAAATAAATCTGAGCTTCTTTTGCAAATGGAAGAAGGTTTTCTACTTGGGTGAAAGGTGACTAGCTGCCTTGTATTTGTAAACACTGTGATAACCTAACTCTTTGAAGATGCCACAAGGTTGCTTTTCCTTCTCTGTTGATGCCACTAGACACACAACTAGAGTCAAACATCAAAATTATTCCCATGTTATGAATAAGGTCCAGTGGCTCTTGTATGTATGTTCAGACATTCAGTCATGTCTGACTCTTTGTGACTCCAGGAAGAAGCCCACCAGGCTCTTCTGCTCATGGAATTACCCAGTCAAGAATACTGAAGTGGGTTGACATTTCCTACCCCAGAGGATATTCCTGACCCTGGGATTGAACCCATGTCACCTGTGTCTCCCTCGTTGGCAGGTAGATTCTTTAACCACTGAACCACCTGGGAAGCCCCTAGTGACTCTCACCCTCCAGCATATTTCCAGCATCTGAAGGAGCAGTTTCCTAGCTATTATTTTTTGGAAAACACAATAATAATCACCAGCCAGCAAGCCTCACTGGCATTTTATTGAGGCTTCCTAGTGTGTTTTGCTGGAGTCCCAGCAGGTGGCTTCCGTAGGAACAGTGTGCTGGGATGAGGTCTTTAACCTTCAGGGAGTTTTGCAAGAGACATACCTTCCAATGAGTGTTATTAACAGTCCAGCAGGCATTCCTTACTTCCAGGTAAAAGGAACTGCTGTAAATAAACTTTTAGTAATGTGGTGTTGAGATATAGAGGGAAGGGAAGCTTTAAAGTAGTATGATTTTAAAGACCTGTGAAAGGTCTACTTTAGGAAACTTCTGCTTCTGGACTGTGAACATCATATGAATTTCTCAGTTTATTTTCCCCAGTTTAAGTAAGATAGAATGACTAAAGTTGGCTGGAATTGGGTATTTCCCTCCCCCACATTCATAGGTCTGTAATTAACACCTCAGCTAGTTAGGACCTGGTTAACCAGTCTTGCCTAAGGGCAAGTCTTATTTGTGAAGAACAGGATGGTCTGTAGTATTTCCAAATGGTTTCTTTTTCTTCTCCTCATGCCAGAAGCAAGAGGAAATTTTTCTCTGATATTTACTGTTGTGATATGATCAAGTCCTTGAAGGCAAACCTCACAATTCTGTGGAGACCCCAGATTGGCTCCTTCTGGAGCTTTTAACTTTCAAGCTTGTCCTGTGGCACTGACTCCAGAGGAGGTATCCACTCATGATATCTGAATATGAGCTCTGGTAGCCTGACTTCCTCTCTCTCTCCCACGTTTTGGGTTAAATGTTTGCCCTGTGTCATACAAAATATTTTCTAGATCCAAGAAGAGTTGTTGATGATTCCAGTGTGTTTAGCTTTTTACTTGGTATTGGTGACTCCAAACTCCTACATATGAACTGAAAGCTATATAGAGGTCCATACAGTTACTACAATAATATAGTGCCATTTATAATGTGTATCATTTAAAGTTCTCTTTATCTACTTTTAGAGTCACTGTTTACTAGTAACAATTTTTATATTAAATCTTTCTTTTTCAGATAATTGTGTTTTCTTTCTATTGACTGGATCCTAATGCATTTGTAATTATTTATGCTCCACCCATGTTTAAACAACTTTGACATCTGGGAAGCAATCCAATGGCTCTGTATTTCACCACAAATTTATAATATTTAATTTCAGGTAAATAGTGTATATGGTAGCTTCAGTGTTCAAGGCTCTAAAAACTATAGTAGAGTTGTAAATTCACAACAATTGTTGTGTAGAGAAGCTTATAGGGGCATAGAAATAATATAAACAGAACTCTTTGTGCAGTAAATTTATGTACCACCATAGTTTTTCAGTCATTCACAGACTGTATGACCTTTTTGATATCATTTTACTTAATCCACTTTACTCTTAAATTAGCTAAAGGTGGGTTCTTATTGTTTGCAACCCCAAACCCTGACTAGTACAGTACCAAATATCAAGGTAAATTACATTTTTTAATACTTGAGAAACTTCTTCCAGACCAATGATTTAAATTCATCATTGATCTGGCATACTTTTAAAATTCTGACTTATGACCACATAATTTTTACTATTACTGGAACCAGGTAATTATTTTTTTTAAGGGAAATCTGGACACAGACATTTTCTTACTGTATGGAAAACCTTACATAAAGAGTTTGGTTTTAAAGTTACAGCCATTTGACATACTTTGTAATTGGCAGGAGCCAGAAGGAGAGTTAGGTAAGTTGATCTGTTGAGGAAGTTATAAGTTTGCCAGCAATGTTTTTGAATGTATGTGTGGAGAGCTATTAGACAGTGTGGCTGGATGGTGAGGAGGATGGAGATGATGGAGAGAAACTATCAGAGGATTGGGAGGAAGGAGGAAAGCAATATGAATGCAAGCAGAGGGGTCAATAGTACAAATGTTGGCCAGTGAGAAATTTTTGACGGCAGGGAAGCTTGAAGGATTTTGAGAACAAAAATAATGAATATATAATTATGACTATGAATTTTTTCCTTCATAACTACTAATATTTATTTAAATGTTAATGATTTTAGTATATTTTATAGTTTTCCTTGGAACATTTAAAATAAATCTACCAATTTATCTTTTTAAAATTTTGATGTAGTAATAACATCCCAGGTCATTCTGATATATGTAATTTTTAAAATATCTGTTTTTCTTTCCTGGAACACAAAACTTCAGTGAACTCTCCCTTACTCCCATCAACTCTAAAGGAGGCCATTTTGATTTTCCACATGAACATATTTAATAGGTGACTATTTATTTGGAATATAACAAGTTTGGGAAACTGTTTCTTCAGTATGCTTCTCAAAAGATTGTCTCATCAGTAACAAAACAGCAGGAAAAAGAAATTTAGAAATGGAAAATAATCTTAATAAATATAGATGTGCATTAACAATTTATTTACATTCAAAAACTTAGACAAGTTAACATGTTTATAGAACTGGCAATGAGAAGATTTGCAATTGCCAAGAAAATGGCACGATAAATCCAGAGTAAAATTAACCTCACTTCACTGCAATCACTCAGTCATGTCCGACTCTTTGTGACCCCATGGACTGCAGCATGCCAGGCTTCCCTTTCCATCATCAACTCCCGGAGCTTGCTCAAGCTCAGGTCCATCAAGTCAGTGACGCCATCCAACCATCTCATCCTCTGTCTCCCTCTTCTGTCTTCAATCTTTCCCAGCATCAGGGTCTTTCCCAATGAGTCAGTTCTTCACATCAGGTGGCCAGAGTATTAGAGCTTCAGCTTCAGCATCAGTCCTTCCAATGAATATTCAGGACTGATTTCCTTTAGGACTGATTTGTTTTATCTCCTTTCAGTCCAAGGGACTCTCTAGAGTCTTCTCCAACACCACAGTTCAAAAGCATCAATTCATTGGTGCTCAGCTTTCTTTATGGTCCAATTCTCACATCCATATATAACTTTTGGAAAAACCATAGCTTTGACTAGGCAGACCTTTGGTGGCAAAATAATGTCTCTGCTTTTGAATATGTTGTCTAGGCTGGTCATAGCTTTTCTTCATGAAAATGTCTATTTCATGGCTGCAGTCACCATGTGCGGTGATTTTGGAACCCGAGAAAATAAAGTCTGTCACTGTTTCCATTGTTTCCCCATCTATTTGCCGTGGAGTGATGGGATCAGATGCCACGATCTTAGTTTTTTGAATGTTGAGTTTTAAGCCAACTTTTTCACTCTCCTCTTTCACGCAAAGGCTCTTTTGTTCCTCTTCACTTTCTGGCTTAAGAGTGGTGTCATCTGTATATCTGAGGTTATTGATATTTCTCCCAGCATAATCTTGATTCAACCTTGTGTTTCATCCAGCCAAGCATTTCAAATGATGTACTTTGCATATAAATTGAATATGCAGAGTGACAATATATAGTCTTTAGATACTCCTTTCCCAGTTTGGAACCAGTCTGTTGTTCCATGCTCAGTTCTAACTCTTTTTTCTTTACCTGCCTGCAGATTTCTCCGAAGGCAGATTAGGTGGTCTTGATTCTCATCTCTTGAAGAATTTTCCACAGTTTGCTGTGACTGACACAGTCAAAGGTTTGGGTATGATCAATAAAAAAGAAATAAATATTTTTATGGAACTTTCTTGCTTTTTCTATGATCCAACGGATGTTGGCAATTTGATCTTTGGTTTCTCTGCCTTTCTTTCTCCTTGGTATCTCCACTGTGTATTCCACTATCTCCACTCTATATTCTCCACTATCACTGCTATTTCAACTGTATATTCTCCACTGTATATTCCATTATCTCTACTTCCTTACCATATTCACTATATATTTCATTGCATAGCCTGAATTTGTTTCATAAGCAAACAGCTCTAAAATGATCATTGTGTGGATTTCAAATGGGAACTTTGCCCTGGCAGAATAGATTTTCAAAAAAAAAAAAATCTTAAGTATAAAAACACAACATGATTTTACTATTGTTGCTGTTCAGTCATCAAGTCGTGTCATTTGCAACCCCATGGAAGGGAGCACAGCAGGACTCTCTGTCCCTTACCATCTCTGGGAGTTTACCCAAGTTGATGTCCATGGAATTGTTAATACTATCCAATCATCTTATCCTGTGTTGCCCTCTTCTCCTCCTTTGTCCTCAGTCTTTACTGACTTTCCAATGAGTCAGCTCTTCACATCATGTGGCCAAAGTATTTGAGCTTCAGCATCAATCCTTCCAATGAGTTTTCAGGGTGGATTTTGTTTAGGATTGACTGATTTGATTCAAGTCTTCTTCAGCACCACAGTTAAAAACCATCAGTTCTTCAGCACTCTGCCTTCTCTGTGACCCAGCTCTCACTTTGTACATGACTACTGGAAAGATTGTAGCCTTGACTATATGGACCTTTGTCAACAAAGTGATGTCTTTTATTTTTAATACATTCTCTCCCACAGAGTCCAAAAGACTGTTCTATACATCTCTGTTTCTTTTGTTGTCTTGCATACAGGGTTATCATTACCATCTTTCTAAATTCCATATGCATGCATCAATAACTATTTTTATGAGACTTTAAATTCAGAAACTATAAAACTACATTGTGATAATTTTTGAATATGTGGTGTCTATTCTGAAATAAAAGTATGCTTTTCCAGTGACACTAAACTTTTTAAATGGAGTTAATACATAGCAGAGGGCAGGATTTTAAGAAATAATTGATTTATATCATGCATCTACATGGAGATTCTTAGTACAAATTTTAAAAAGTATGGGGAAGCTAAAACAAATTCAGCAATTGTCCACTAATTTAAAATAAAAGGGAAAACAGTCACCTATAAATTAACCTATAAAATCCACATAATAGATGCAACCAACACTTTTCAAAATCACTTCAAAAAGACAGACTCAATATAAGGCAAAGGTTTGCAGTAGCTTAATAGATGAGTTAATTTTTCTGTAGAAGGTTTAAACTTGAAATATGCGTTTGGTTAGAAGGAAGAGAAAAACATGATATAGAGAGATTAAGGTTACTAGACATGTTTTTCTAGAACTCTGTTGCTTTTTTTGATGATTCAGCAGATGCTGGCAATTTGATCTCTGGTTCCTCTGCCTTTTCTAAAACGAGCTTGAACATCTAGAAGTTCACAGTTCACGTACTGCTGAAGCCTGGCTTGGAGAATTTTGAGCATTACTTTATTAGCATGTGAGATGAGTGCAATTGTGTGGTAGTTTGAGCATTCTTTGGCATTGCCTTTCTTTGGGATTGGAGTGAAAACTGACCTCTTCCAGTCCTGTGGCTACTTCGGAGTCTTCCAAATTTTTGGCATATTGAGTGCAGCAGTGAGAAAAAGCAAGAGAGTTCCAGAAAACATCTATTTATGCTTTATTAACCCTGCCAAAGCTTTCGTGTGGATCGCAATAAACTGTGGAAAATTCTGAAAGAGATGGGAATACCAGACCACCTGACCTGCCTCTTGAGAAACCTATATGCAGATCAGGAAGCAACAGTTAGAACTGGACATGGAACAACAGACTGGTTCCAAATAGGAAAAGGAGTATGTCAAGGCTGTATATTGTCACCATGCTTTTTAAACTTCTATGCAGAGTACATCATGAGAAACTCTGGGCTGGAAGAAGCACAAGCTAGAATAAAGATTGCAGGGAGAAATATCGATAACCTCAGATATGCAGATGACACCACTCTTATGGCAGAAAGTGAAGAGGCACTAAAAAGCCTCTTGATGAAAGTGAAAGAGGAGGTGAAAAAGTTGGCTTAAAGCTCAACATTCAGAAAACGAAGATCATGGCATCTGGTCCCATCACTTCACGGGAAATAGATGTGGAATCAGTGGAAACAGTGTCAGACCTTATTTTTCTGGGCTACAAAATCACTGCAGATGGTGATTGCAGCCATGAAATTAAAAGATGCTTACTCCTTGGAAGAAAAATTATTACCAACCTAGATAGCATGTTGAAAAGCAGACCATTACTTTGCCAACAAAGGTCCATCTAGTTAAGGCGATAGGTTTTCCACTGGTCATATATGGATGTAAGATTTGGACTGTCAAGAAAGCTGAGTGCTGAAGAATTGATAGTTTTGAACTGTGGTGTTGGAGAAGACTCTTGAGAGTCCCTTGGACTACAAGGAGATCCAACCAGCCCATTCTGAAGGAGATCAGCCTTGGGATTTCTTTGGAAGGAATGATGCTAAAGCTGAAACTCCAGTACTTTGGCCACCTCTTACAAACAGTTGACTCATTGGAAAAGACTCTGATGCTAGGAGGGATTGGGGGCAGGAGGAAAAGGGGAAGACAGAGGATGGGATGGCTGGATGGCATCACTAACTTGATGGACATGCGTTTGAGTGAACTCTGGGAAATGGTGATGGACTGGGAGGACTGGCATGCTGCGATTCATGGGGTCACAAAGAGTAGGACACGACTAAACGAATGAACGGAACTGAACTGAACTGAAGGTCACTAGTGTGGATCCCAGTGCTTCTAGTTTGTCAGTGGTTTAAAACTAGGGTGCATTAGTCTTTTCTCTATATACATACCAGTTTCCTACAACTTTCCACTGAATCTGAATTCATTGTTTATGAAAGTGACTCTTCGGTATGAACTTTTGAAACAGCTCCCCAAGTAATTCTGATGCTCACTACTTGAAAATATTATTGATTTTGGTTATTATCAATTATATTATTGATTTTAGTTTGATTAACTAAACTTGCTAACAATTTTTCTAATAAAAATGCTTAGTTTTTTCTCATGCTTAAATAAAAAATTTTGTACTAAGTAACTGCTATGTGAAAAATGAAAACCCATATTAGTAAAACAAATGTTTTGAATTTTTCTCTCAATATTTAACTTTGAACGTACATTCTCTGTTCAAAGAAAAGTACAAAAAAGAAGTCAGGGCCACTAACAGAATTGTCTATGCTTATTTTAAGATAATATTTTTAAAAAGTACCAGTAAACTTTTTTTTTTTTTCCAGAAGCAGAACATTAATGATTATCTTATTGGTATTATTTAATCAAGAGCACAATGATAACAAGTATTTTCATATTACCCCAGTTTAAATGACAATACTCTTTGGGTATAGCTCTCAATGTTATTATGACCAAAGATTGTTTTTCTCAAAGAACTTTTTCAATTCAGTTTTCACCACAAGGGAAAAAGGTACCATCTTCACTCAAGCAGTTAGAACTTAACTAAAAATATTAATTTTGACTATTGTCTTTTCCTGAAAACCACATTCAACCCATCAGGAGTTTTCATTTGCTTTTCCTTCAAAATACACTGGAAATCCAGCCTTTAACTATCCATCCTAGTCTAAAACACAGCCATCTCTCCAAATGCTGTGATAATCCCCCAGTTTTTATTCCTGCCTCTACTCTTCCACCTGCCTTAAAGTCAATCCTTCAGGCAGCTGCCACTCTGATCTCATAAATCTTAAGATTAGTTTATGTCACTTCACCATTCTAAGCTCTGCAAATGGCTTCCAAAAGTATTTAGATTAAAACCAACTCCTTGTCATGATATATTGGTCTACTTGACTTTACCTAATTTAGTGTGTGAAGATCTCCAGCATTTCTATCTAAAACTCTTTTCTACCCTCCTGCTGTTCTCTTTACACTCAAACTTTGATTAAGAGACATGAACACACATTCTCTCTGTCTTGAAACCTATTCCTTCGAATGTAACTCACTTCTTTTGTCATTTTAATCTCTCTTCAAATGTACTTCATTATAGGCTTTTGATGACCCTGAAACAGTCTTCCTGAAGGCACTACCTGATCCTTTATTTTGCTCATTTATTCTTCTTTGTATTACCTAAAATTATGTTTCCTTGATTACTTGTCTAAAATCTGTTTCCCTCATGAGAATATGAACCATGAATCATACCTTTAAAAAATTGAATTAACGTATTTTAAAATAAAATTTTATTAATATTTAATTTCAAAATGATTGTTGTATACAGAGTTTAGAAAAGTACTTGCATATATATGTTTAAATGAGTGAATTAGAAAGTAAAAATGTTCCACAGTGCCCCTTTCCCAAAATATTAGTCACCTCTTTCACACTGCCTCAATTGCCTAAACCTTGTGAGATGCTCTACATTAACTTTCTGTATTTAATGGCACTTTATTAACTATGAGACGGCAGATGTCCAAAGCCTTAACATTTGTTCTTGCCTATTAAATCCTGCCACCACCTGTTCAAACCTGTATTATGCCTGATTTCCTAAACTTTTCCTCTGCAACTGACAGATCCAACCAGTCCATTCTAAAGGAGATAAGTCCTGGGTGTTCTTTGGAAGGAATGATGCTAAAGCTGAAATTCCAGTACTTTGGCCACCTCTTGCGAAGAGTTGACTCATTGGAAAAGATTCTGATGCTGGGAAGGATTGGGGGCAGGAGGAGAAGGGGACGAAAGAGGATGAGATGGCTGGATGGCATCACCGACTCAATGGACATGAGTTTGAGTGAACTCCAGGAGTTGGTGATGGACAGAGAGGCCTGGCATACTGCAATTCATGGGGTCCCAAAGAGCTGGACATGGCTGAGTGACTGAACTGAACTGAATGACAGATCAGATTTTGAAATATTTGTAGTTTTAAATTTTACACATATTGAATGTTTTTGTATATTTNGATGGACAGAGAGGCCTGGCATACTGCAATTCATGGGGTCCCAAAGAGCTGGACATGGCTGAGTGACTGAACTGAACTGAATGACAGATCAGATTTTGAAATATTTGTAGTTTTAAATTTTACACATATTGAATGTTTTTGTATATTTATACCTAAATTAAAGCACAAAAACTCTTTTCTCACTGTGCTCCCTCAAATTAAAACATATTACATTCAGCTAAAATTTAAAATTTTCCTAATTCCTACCATTAAAGTCTTATCTCTGAGTATTCCCATATAGATATTCTAGAATATTAATCAGAAATATTCTCATACCAAAAATAGAAAAATATCCTCATACAGATATTCTATCATAACATCATAAATGTTATCTAGGTATCCAGAAGTACAGAAAATGTTAGACACAGGAGAAGGAGTTGGTGAATAAAATGTATATATTTTATAATCCCCTTGGTTGTGAGGGAAAACTGTGGGACATATTGAAAAAGTTGGTCATGAAATGACAATTTCTGAAGTTAACTGATATGAAAGATTAATATTTTCTTCATGTATATATATGCATATATATACATACATGTATATGAGTTCATTTCAGTTCAGTTCAGTCACACAGTCATGTCAGACTCTTTGTGACCCTATGAATTGCAGCACACCAGGACCCCTGTCCATCACCAACTCCCAGAGTTCACTCAAATTCACTCAAACTCACGTCCATTGAGTCGGTGATGACATCCAACCATCTCATCCTCTGTCTTCCCCTCTTGCCCCCAGTCCTTCCAGCATCAGAGTCTTTCCCACTGAGTCAAATCTTTGCATGAGGAGGCCAAAGTACTGGAGTTTCAGCTTTAGCATCATTCCTTCCAAAAAACACCTAGGACTGATCTTTATAATGGACTGGTTGGATCTCCTGTGGTCCAAGGGACTCTCAAGAGTCTTCTTCAACACCACAGTTCAAAACCATCAATTCTTCAGTGCCCAGCTTTCTTCACAGTCCAACTCTCATATCCATACATGACCACTGGAGAAACCATAGCCTTGACTAGACAGACCTTTGTTAGCAAAATAATATCTCTGCTTTGGAATATGCTATCTAGGTTGGTGATAACTTTCCTTCCAAGGAGTAAGTATCTTTTAATTTCATGGTTGCAATCACCATCTGCAGTGATTTTGGAACCCAAGAAAATAAAGTCTGATACTGTTTCCACTCTTTCCCCCATCTATTTGCTATGAAGTGATGGGACCACATGCTATGATCTGTTTTCTGAATGTTGAGCTTTAAGCCAACTTTTTCACTCTCCTCTTTCACTTTCATCAAGAG